>JBAKBP010025561.1:0-33153 GCA_037953745.1 Lithodes maja | reverse complement strand
ATGAGGGTGCAAAGGCGGCAGTACGTGTGGAGAGTGAGCAGAGCGAGTTCTTTGACCTGAATGTTGGTTTGAAACAGGGGTGTGTGATGTCCCCGTGGTTGTTTACTGTATATATGGATGGAGTTATGAAAGAAATACTATCAAGAGCAGTGGATGTTGGTGTATCGCTGAAAAGGGAGGGAATTGAGTGGAAGCTACCTATACTGCTGTTTGCGGATGATACAGTTCTGATGAGTGATAATGAATGGGAGTTGCAGGGTCTGGTAAATGAGTTTGGAACAGTGTGCGAAAAACGGAATTTGAAGGTAAATACGGGGAAGAGCAAGGTTATGGTCTTCGAAAGGGGTGAAGTCACAGAGTGTGAGGTGAAGCTGAACGGTCAGGCTATGGAGATCGTCAACTCTTTTAAGTATCTGGGCGGTGTGTTGAGTAAAGATGGGACTATGGATGAAGAGGTGCGGGAGGGGGTACAACAGGGGAAGAGGGTTGTAGGAACGCTAAAAGCAGTAACAAGAAATAGGGTGGTCAGTATGGAAGTGAAGAAGTCCTTGCATGACAGTGTGGTAATCCCGACACTGACTTACGGAAGCGAAGCATGGACGTTGGTTGAGAGACTCAGACCAAGAGTGAGAGCAGTGGAAATGAATTACTTAAGGAATGCGTGCAGAGTTACATGGAGGGATAGACAGACTAATGCCGACCTGCAAGAACCACTACCATTAACGCCAGCTCACTTGCTATATGGAAAACCATTGACAGCGTTTCCATCTGATTTTCAGTCCATAGTAGAGTTAGAGGATCCCTCGTTGTACTCTGAGGTAGCGGTGTCTAAGAGATACCAGTATATATCCAGGATAATCGAGGATTTTAGGAAACGGTGGATTAGTGAATATCTGCTAGCATTGAGGGAAAGGAGTGTTACTCCCTCTGGTAGACCAACGGCACCTACAGTTGGTGAAGTTGTTTTAATTAAAGAAGATAGTCCTCGTTTATACTGGAAATTAGGCCGCGTATTGGAGGTATACAAGGGGGCAGACTCTGTAGAGCGGGTGGCGCTATTGAAGACAGCCACTGGAACTACTGTTCGTCCTATCGCACGTTTGTACGCTTTGGAGCTCGATTCCGCATTGCAATCTGAGGCTCCACCTGTTATTGCTGGGTCCGAGGATTCTCAAAGGAACGACTCACCTCTTACTGATGGTGATCATTCTCGGACCGGGACGTGTCCCAGACGCGCTGCTGCTGGCGCTGTTGACTTGTGGCGTCAGAATATAGCCTCTGGGCAACTTTAGGTTTAAGGTGGGGTTCAGGTCTTTTTGTGGGGGGAGTGTATCGTATAATACGATAGAATATGACTCTTTTGTGATCTCGTATGTCTCTGTGACGTCACGATCTCTCCTACAGCACGACGTAGGACGAGTAGATCGTATATTATAAGATTGTAAATAAGTTAAGTTATAAAAGGCCTAATATGCTATTAAGCAATATTGCCATGGTCTTATGTAGTATATATGAATTTATCGTATATATTAATATAATTTATCGTATAGAGCAACCTAAATGCGGTACGATAATTTGGGCTCCTGGCGGTTTGCCAAGGCAGCAAGGTGTGCTTTTGAGGTACACCAGAGCCTTCACGAACACCAACCAGTTAACATCCAATTTTCCGCCCTCAGTTGATCGTGCTTTTGTGCCTCTAATCACAATACACATACAGCAATACACACAGCTACACCATCACGACGCTCTCATCGACATCATGACTGACTGATAGATAAGCATACATTATAATAATCATGTCCATTCCCATGTAATCATTTTTTCTTTCTTTAACTTGACTCGAGTCTTGGGACCGAAGTCTCGTTCCCCATTGTCCACCGCCATATTGGATAAAACGTTCTCCCTTGCCTCATTGCCACGTGGAACTATTGGTGAGTTAATTCCTGGCTAATATTAACCCTTATAACCTTACCCTATATATACATTTATTATGTGAGACCTTTGGATATAAATTAGCTTGTTTCAGATTGAATTCAATTTAGATATAGAGTAGTTTTCATTTAGATTGATTTTATTTGATTCATTATAGCTTAGTAATATTTAACTTCCATTGATAGTTTACCACACCCACCATGTTATACAATTCCACCTGGAAACATCGCATGAGTTTTATAATCCAGGCTCTGATCACAAATATCTCTCATAACTGTCTCCTTAACTGGTATTGGCAATTGACTTCGTAATGTAACCACACATAATTCTTCTAGACTTACCTTTTGACTCGACATAGATCTCATAACGCTCTCCATGTTGGCATAAAAAACTTATAGTTCTACAACTTGGCACTTAGGTGGAGCAAGGTCATTGAAATATATAATGTGTGCTGCCTTCACTCTATCAGGATGCCCAAAGGTTTCTTGGAGTACCTTCAACCGTGAAGCCTTCGATTAGTTTTGTTAGTTCCCTGCAGCTGACCCTTTAAGTATGTCAGCTGTTGAATTGCACTTAAGTCAGCCTTCTCGTGCACCACACATCGAACATATCCCAAAACCCAGTCCATAATGTGGAGTTGCGGGCAAAGGTGAGCAGGATCAGGTGCGACAATTTAACACAATTATGGATCATACGGTCGGTCTAGTTGACATGAGAGTAGATTCTCTCCTCTTGGATCATACGGTCGCTCTAGTTGACATGAGAGTAGATTCTTTCCTCTTGGATCATACGGTCGCTCTAGCTGACATGAGAGTAGATTCTCTCCTCTTGGATCATACGGTCGCTCTAGCTGACATGAGAGTAGATTCTCTCCTCTTGGATCATACGGTTGCTCTAGCTGACATGAGAGTAGATTCTCTCTTCTTGGATCATACGGTCACTCTAGCTGACATGAGAGTAGATTCTCTCCTCTTGGATCATACGGTCGCTCTAGCTGACATGAGAGTAGATTCTCTCCTCTTGGATCATACGGTCACTCTAGCTGACATGAGTAGATTCTCTCCTCTTGGATCATACGGTCGCTCTAGTTGACATGAGAGTAGATTCTCTCCTCTTGGATCATACGGTCGCTCTAGCTGACGAGAGTAGATTATCTCCTCTTGGATCATACGGTCGCTCTAGCTGACATGAGAGTAGATTCTCTCCTCTTGGATCATACGGTCGCTCTAGCTGACATGAGAGTAGATTCTCTCCTCTTGGATCATACGGTCGCTCTAGCTGACATGAGAGTAGATTCTCTCCTCTTGGATCATACAGTCGCTCTAGCTGACATGAGAGTAGATTCTCTCCTCTTGGATCATACGGTCACTCTAGCTGACATGAGAGTAGATTCTCTCCTCTTGGATCATACGGTCGCTCTAGCTGACATGAGAGTAGATTCTCTCCTCTTGGATCATACAGTCGCTCTAGTTAACATGAGAGTAGATTCTCTCCTCTTGGATCATACGATCGCTCTAGTTGACATGAGAGTAGATTCTCTCCTCTTGGATCATACGGTCGCTCTAGCTGACATGAGAGTAGATTCTCTCCTCTTGGATCATATGGTCGCTCTAGCTGACATGAGAGTAGATTCTCTCCTCTTGGATCATATGGTCGCTCTAGCTGACATGAGAGTAGATTCTCTCCTCTTGGATCATACGGTCGCTCTAGTTGACATGAGAGTAGATTCTCTCCTCTTGGATCATACGGTTGCTCTAGCTGACATGAGAGTAGATTCTCTCCTCTTGGATCATACGGTCGCTCTAGCTGACATGAGAGTAGATTCTCTCCTCTTGGATCATACTGTCGCTCTAGCTGACATGAGAGTAGATTATCTCCTCTTGGATCATACGGTCGCTCTACTTGACATGAGAGTAGATTCTCTCCTCTTGGATCATACGGTCGCTCTAGCTGACATGAGAGTAGATTTTCTCCTCTTGGATCATACGGTCTCTCTAGTTTACATGTGAGTAGATTCTTTCCTCTTGGATCATACGGTCTCTCTAGTTTACATGAGAGTAGATTCTCTCCTCTTGGATCATACGGTCTCTCTAGTTGACATGTGAGTAGATTCTTTCCTCTTGGATCATACAGTCGCTCTAGATGACATGAGAGTAGATTCTTTCCTCTTGGATCATACGGTCGCTCTAGCTGACATGAGAGTAGATTCTCTCCTCTTGGATCATACGGTCTCTCTAGTTGACATGTGAGTAGATTCTTTCCTCTTGGATCATACGGTCGCTCTAGCTGACATGAGAGTAGATTCTCTCCTCTTGGATCATACGGTCGCTCTACTTGACATGAGAGTAGATTCTCTCCTCTTGGATCATACGGTCGCTCTAGCTGACATGAGAGTAGATTTCTCTCCTCTTGGATCATACGGTCTCTCTAGTTTACATGTGAGTAGATTCTTTCCTCTTGGATCATACGGTCCCTCTAGTTAGACCTTATATACTTTAGTAAGTTTTTTGTAATAAGTGTATGTGAGTATGTATATATAGGTTTAAATTATGTAAGGGGATACCCCCATTTTATTTGATGGTAAATGTTAGTTACTTATCGATATTTTAGCATATTTTAACAAAATAACATATAAATAAGTAATAAGTATGACATATTTAGTGTATTTGGGGGCAGGAGTCCCCTCCAAAAAAGTTTAATTTAGTCCCGCTTATTACTTTATTTTTGGTATTTTTTGTTAAAATATGCCAAAATATCGATAAGTAACTAACATTTACCATCAAGTAAAATGGGGATATCCCCCCAATCCCTTTTTATGTTCAGATCGATTATAACCTTCTGTTTGACCCAGTTTCTCCTTTAAACTGGCGATTATGCCATAGATGTTCTCTAAATAGATGGTAACTTCTTAGTTCTCTTTAATATATTCGGCATCTGAGCTATAAAGCGGCAATAATTAATCTTGGTTGGCTTCGTATTCGGTCACCTGTGTCTGCACGCTCTATAATCTTGCCTCGATGTTTACCCGAGTTGCCGTTTCCAAGAACTCATCCAGGTCTTTTGATAGGACAGTCAATGAGCTTTTAATACCCACCCTGCGGTGCTTGCCTTGGGCTAGGGCATCCATTTTGACACTCACATGCTAATGGAGGTTGCGAAGAACACATTTTCTGAAACAAGTAAGGAATGTCTCCCGCCAATCAAACTCGGTTCGGACCTAACACAAAACGAGAGCGACGGTATACCTGGAATATAGTAAATCTAGAAAAACGTTGTTATGACATCAGGGGGATAGCCCGCATGCCAAAATAATGTTAATATATTTCTCGTCTGAAATATAGACCTTCAAAATTTGTATACAGACGTTAGAATTTGGTCTGAAATTTAAGTCGACTAAGACGAGGGTTAATTTGTTGCTAGGCCAACATAAGAATTCGCAAGCAATCAAATGTTGCTATGATTGAATTTAGGGGGTTAGGCTAACTTTGAAGGTACAATATTTAATTTAGACTAACTAACTAACTAACTAACCTAATTCAGTGAGCGTGATAGAGTGTTAGGCTAACCTAAAGAATATTCAACATAAGTGCGATCCAACAGGCACTGAAGAACAAACAAGCTGATTCCACGATCTCCTAGAACAGCCGATTCGAAGACAAGTGAGATGTATGCGATCTACCGCAAAATCAGCCGCCGCTGTATTCAATGAGGAGTAACGGCTGTGCGTGTACGGCTAATTTCTCTTCAGCCACTGATTCACTGCATTCCTCAGCTTGTTAAATTCGTCAATGTCGATGCCCCTCGGATTTTGCCTCTTCTCTAACCCTATAACTTTACAATAGCCACCGGTCTCACTCTCAATATCTTTGGCCAACTGTTGAATTTGATTAGCAAGCACCTTGGGCACAATCCCATGTATAATATTATTGTCCCCTATCACTATATATGTCAGCTTACCAGATGGTTCCTAGCATATGACTCACGAAGGGAGTGGACTGTGGTGCGAGGGGCTGACAGAGAGGCAACAGTAAAGAAAGGATGGTATATAGGCTTATCGACATATAAATCTCGAACATAGGAATGCCATATTATCGCTACTTTTTTTTATCTCCCCAGGTTATTTAGCCCTCTGGTACAAAATCTTCCTCGCCTACACCTCCCCCAGCAGCGCCATGCTTTTAGAAAACTGTGGGCCATGAGGGGCACCTCGCGGCCACCAACAGACAGCACAATAACAAAATAATTGCAGCGCCACAACTCAATAGACTGAAAAGGACCAATTATAATGTGGTTATTCCTTATCGATGTGACTTAAGTGGACTGTATAAATATTTATAACCAAGTAATTGAAACCTTTTTCCTGGATATTGGTGTATGGTCGACGGGTATGGTGAAATTTGGTGGTACATTAGGGTAACAAGACGGCGATGATGTTGGACGACAAGAGCAAATGCGAAACTACTTTGATGGATACAGATGAATATATATTATTGAAGGACCCCTTCAATTTCCAACATGATGAGAGTGATGATAGGTGATCAGTGAATTAGGGGAACTACACAATAACGTTATTATTAGTGTGGCAATGGAATGTGATGAGAGGTAAACAGTCGATGTTGTTGTGGTGGGGTCTCGCATGCGCGAATTGCTTGGGAAATACTTACCCCTTAAATAATACCTAAGTTCATAGGAATAATATTATACTATCCAATATCGGATACAGAATATAATTTAATATTCTACCCAATTATACCCAATCCTACATACTTATCACTTAAGATTATAGACTGTCCATGCTCATGGTTTAAAAGTATGGACAATCCTCCTTCGTATAATTTTACCGCAAGATGAATTTGCTCGGCTTACGAAGAATCTATTGGAATAACAATGAGAAATGCTTCTAATCATTAACTACCTAACTCTTGCATGATCTTCCTAAGTTGAAAACAATCGTCTAGAGGTAGCTATAATAAAACGGAAATGAGTGTCATATGATTGAAGGTTTAGTTAATATTCAATAAGTATATGTATGTCAAAAAGGATGTACAAGAGAGAGAGAGAGAGTACCCCTTCAGGCAGATGTAATATTTTAATGAAGTAGATTATTTTATAGTTCCTGAGCCATCCAAACTTTCCAGGATTTTTCCCTTAACGTCTCCGCGGCGCACAGGTTTTTTTTTACAGGGTCATACTGTGCGCATGTATGATGATTTTGGGACCCATTGCCAATTTCGATAAAAAGTACATCAGTGTGTAGGGAATGTTTGCGTACATCGGCCCATATATATTTGACCCCCCCAAAAATGTCTGGGGGTGGGTGGGGGAATGGTCCGTAGTTGAAAAATGTGGAGCGAATGGCACCGCGCGGCTAGATTGTCATCGAGCGGCGAGATTTCCCTGCCGAATTTTCACGCGCACAGGGGATAGAACCAGAGGGAGGAGGAGGTGGGTTACCGCATATTATCACGTATATCTCCTTTTTTTTATCCCTTTTAGGCTATGTAGAGTACATATACGTGTGTAGGCCACCCATATAACAATGAATATGCCTCATAGTGAACAAAAATTGCAATATATAAGGGAACTATCAAAGAATTTTTAGGCGGGAATGAAGATGGGTTGGAGGTTTGGCGGCAATACAGACTTGTATGTATGTAGACGTGCCATATATCAATATATATAACGCATATAGACCAATTCATGCGATATTTACGAACATTATCAATGAGTTTCTAGCAGACGGAAGCCTAAAAGGGTGGGTGGGGGTGGGTGGGTGGGAGGGAGGCAGGGAGTGAGTCGTGGAAAGAGGGAAGGCAGGGAGATCTCTAGAAGATACGCAGCTTTGTGATAATTGTGGAGGTGCCCGAGGCGTATGGATGTCTTGGTATTTTGAACCGTATGTCTACCAGGTGTCTGTGGTTCGTTGCCACACAGAATCTACAATAACATGAGTCCTGAATGCGTATGTCGTACATAAAAATGGCTTTCCGAATTGCATTTTTATGCAAGCAGATATTGCATTTTAGACACATGTGAAGTACCACAGAAATATGTAGGCCATTGACTGTAAATAAAGTACTATATTATAGACCAGGAACGAGGGTGGTCAGTAAACATCGGCTTAACCTTTTTTGATAGAGAGCTAAATATAGACTGGTGTCGCCTTACACTTGCGAAATGGTAGATTGCCACCAGAAAACTTATATTTATTTATTTCCAAGTAATATGCAATCTAAATGTATATTCGAGACCTACTGCAAGTATTTGTATGACAGTCATGACTATGTATAATCCAATATACGCGCGTAAGGGCGTAGGCGAGACATAAGAAAGATGGTTGAGCAATTTTCGACACCCACACAGTTATTATTCACTATTATTTATTTGTGAAGAGTATTTTATGCATTATTGTATTTATACAAATTTTGTTCCCAGAGAGAGCTGCTGTGGCTGGAGGGAGCAGCAAGGGTCACCCAGTGACCGCTTGACCGTGTGATAATGACTGGAGTCACACTGAGAGGGGCAATTTTGCTGAGTGTTTGGGCAATTTTTGACAGAATAAAGTTATATAATTACTAATTCTTGACAGAGACAAACTTGTATAAACCTTTGCATGATATAATTGAAAATCCCATCAATTTACAAACGTAAATTGGTGGGATAATTCATTTTTTTTTGTATAATGTTATTTCGATTGTAGACACGAAGTTTTGAGTGACATTTGGTATGAGCTCCTGTGGCATGGTTGGTAAGGTCGCGGACTGGAAAACTCAAAGTGTGGTAGGGTAGTGGGATCGAATCCAAGAGGGGGTTATGGGGAACGTTTTATACTGTTTAGATACATTTTGAGAAACACATTTTTTTTACAAGATCATGCCATTGTATTCAAACAATATGAAATATTCATAGAATATATCATATTGTAAGAATACAATGACATGACCTTTTTTTTTTTTTATTGTTTTATTTTATTATCTTAGTAGGTTTGACAGGATTTATTGAAACATATTTATTTTTGTACAATTCATTTGAGGTAAGAAAATATATACACATTACTTAGGCTATAACAAACATATATATTGATATACTAAAAAAAGAAGGCATATTACAATCATGTAAATCTTTGAAACTAATAAACTAAATAATGAAACATACAATTATATAATGTAAAAGCTATATCACAGGGACATCTTTGGAACTTATACATTATATAATATATATGTTGCATTATGAGGTAGCGTGATCAATTAGGTCAGGTCAGGTAAGGTAGGGCACGAGTCCAGGGCAGGGCAGTGCAGGGGGTGAGTCCAGGGCAGGGCAGGGCAGGGGGCGAGTCCAGGGCAGGGCAGGGCAGGGGGCGGCACTCAGTAGTTTTTGAATGTGTGGTAGTCCCTGAAGCAGTCACCCAAGCAGAGTGCAACTTTGCACTCCGCGCACATTGAGGTGACTCTTTTGGTGACGTGGGGTTTTCTGACACTGGAGCTGCAGACGTGGCACTGCACCTGCCTGTGACGAGTGCCAATCAGCTCGGTGTTGGTTGGGTAGTGTCTTTCGACACCCAGCTGGATGCGGTCAGGAACGGGATCCCCACGCCATGCCGTACGTCTGTGAGTGGTGGTGCCATACTTCTCCAGGAGTTGATATGCCACGTTATACACAAACTCCCGGAATTTTAGCTTCTGGTTTGGGGACATCTCTCTCTTCACCAACCACAAGTTGTAGGCGTTGAGCATCGTGATGTCAACTAGGTGGAGGAAGAGCTTGTGATACCACTTCACAGTCTTCCTCAGACACTCAATGCCTGACAGTTGACAGTCAGACTTGTCCACCAGGCGCATGTTCTTAGTGTAGTCCACTACCATGTCGGGCTTATAGATGATCTTCCTGGTTCTATAGTGGATTTTACCAGAGTCCATCTGGGCACCTGTGTGGACTGTGGAAAGCAGGTGGACGTCTCTTTTGTCCTTCCACTTCAGGGCTACCACTTTCCTGGACTTTTCAAGCTGCTTGTACTTCTGCCCCTTTCGTCGCCTTCTTCGGACATGCCTCTCGCGGTGTTCCTGGGCCAGTTCGTCTTCAGAAGGTGTGTCACTGGAGGAGGCATCTGTAAGAGGAATGACATTACCTGTGAACTTAGGCATAAACTTTCTTGTCTTTCTGACAGTCCCACATGACTCCATTTGGTTGTCATGAAGAAACAGGCAGAGAGCAGGAGAAGTATACCAGTTGTCAGTGTAGATGATGTGGCCTTTGCCCAGGTAAGGTGCCAACATTTTCCTGACGATGGCACCTGACATGCCCATGGGGTCACCGGCAGCGGCTTTCGGTACGTCAATGTCAGTGCCTGTATACACGATCATGTCAAGCACTATTCCAGTTTCACAGTCACACAAAATGAAGAGCTTGATTCCGAACCTATGCTTGAAAACAAGACGTCCTTTGAAGAGCACGAGCGACTCATCAATCACCAAATTGAGGAAGGGGTAAAAGTATTTCCTATACCTCTCCAACAACATGGTGAACACATCCCGAACTTTCCATATCCTGTCAATCCTGTTAGGGATTTTCGTTGTCTGCAAAGTGCATAAATCTTAGCAGCAACAAAAATCTGTCACGAGTCATGAACTTATTGAAAGTTGGGGTGGCGATGAGAGGGTCGTGCTTCCAGTAGTGTTGCAACACATGCTTCTTGCAAAGAGGCATGAGGAACAACAAGGCAAAAAACGTCATGAATTCTTCCACAGTGTTTTTCGTGCTTTGGGTGCTGATACTTCGTCCTCCGAGCTGTAGGGCGTGTCGTACTGGTAGCTAGGGTCTTTAGCAGCCACCCTTTGCCTTCCACGGCGGCTGACACCACCAGAAGGAGGGCTGGTTGTGTCATCAGGGAGCGAGCGTGAGGGACGTGTGGGCTTCATGACTAGTGCTTGGTTACTGGCGTGGTGGTGCTTGCACGAGTGCGGGGCGAGCATGTGGCGGGGTGGTATCGAGAGTTGACATGTAGTACTGTACCCACACCAATTTTTAGCCGCCTGCCTATAAACGCGCGGTTTTGGTACGGGTTCAAAAGCCTCGCTCTTAAAAGTCTTCCCGCAGTCCGCCGGGGGAACTCTTAAGAGTCTTCCTGCAGTTCCCGGGTTAAGGGGGAGGAAGTCGATTTTTTTGGACCCCCTCCTTCCTCATGTTTAACCCTATCAGTTTTGATATCTAAAGACATTCGCTCCATTCGCTTGGTAATTTTAAGACCTTTTGCCGCATTTCTTTGTCAATATTAAGACTTTTTGTGTCCTTAAGTGTTGATTTTATCCTGGCAAGCGATAGCGAATACGTATTAAATGAGGAACCGGCCGAATATTTCTAGAAGGGCGATCATGGGGATGTTTGTTTTTAAGTTTGATGAAGGCCTAGGGAGGAAACTGAACATATTAATAAATTAATAACTAAATTAATTGACCAATAAAGACCCCCTAGCCCCTTAAAGGAACGACTACTCCAGGTTTAACAATTGAAGGAAATTCGAAACCCTTATGTTTATGACAGGTGTACGGTTGCGCTAATAAGTCATGTCTCAGTTGTCATTACGTTTGGCTCGCTCTGTGCTGTATTAATGTCGGTCAGATGTTGAATAGGGTGGGTAAGTGTAAGAACATATTTGTAAATCATACTCAAAACAAGTAAACAAAGTTGTAAATACTGCTGATACCAATTATTGATCAAAATATACTTGGTGCCGAGACATGACTTATTTGGCCGACTGTACAGTCAAAATCAATAGTTGGCCACAAACCTTTAATTGGTGACAACATAATTATGTGAACTGCACAACTTGACACAAATAATACTACTCACTGACTGGTACACCCTGTTCCAAATAGGTAGGCCAGAAATCTTGAACCCTAACCTTTGTAGGTCAAAAAGGATTTGTTTTGTTTAATGTGAGTGAGGGCGACAAAAGGCATAACTACCTGTAGCGAGTGCCTCTCCATGAGTTGAAAGAGTGACAGGGCCAAAATCAAGGGACGTTCGAGGCAAAATGCCTGGACACACAGAGTTGAAGCAATTTACGTCATAGGAAGAGGGAAAGACTGATTCTGGGAGAGAGTTTCAGAGCTCAGCTGTTGAATAGCAGAAAGACTGAAAGACTGATTCTGGGAGAGAGTTTCAGAGCTCAGCTGTTGAATAGAAGAAAGACTGAAAGACCAGAGCAAATGGGTTGTAAATGTCCACACCTATTCCCTGGCTGACTCTTCCCAAGTGGTAGACATACTAGTTTGATTACTGAAGTCGTTTGTGAGTTATAGAGCTTAATGTTCAAGAGTGTTGGACTATTTTTTTGGAACAGTGTATAGCTACACATATGAACTGTACGGGAACACCTTTGGTAATAAATAATTACATAGTTTATGATCAATATTCTCAGTGAAATATTTGTATGACTGTGCAGTACATTCTCCCAAATACCTCTTATGTATGGAAGTAAAACTATTTTGACTAACTTGCGTGTGATATCACACATTTAAAATAAGCACTGACGGCATTTCCTCCCCTGCTTGTGTTTACTGCATTATATCTACGATTCTGTGTGTTCCATGTGATATTTTATAGCTCTTAAGGTTCTGATACCACCTATCACATTCATTAGAATTACTATAATTTATCAAGTTCAATTAATATATATGGAATAATAAAAAATAATAAAAAATAAAAATAATAATTAAAGTTTACTTAATTCATAGGATAATGAGATACTCTAGTGATATTCGCAACTTACCAGCTATAAAATACCACATGGAACACATAAAATCGTAGATATAATGCAGTAAACACAAGCAAGGGAAGAAATGCCGTCAGTGCCTATTTTAAATGTGTGATACCGGTAAGTAAATCATGACCTGTGATTGGCTAAGCCGCGTGAGCGAGTCAGTCAGTCTTCACCTCTCACTTACCTCCCTCTTTTATAATTTCTTTATTTTCCTTGTGTTTAATTTATGATATATACGGTATTATTGTGTTTTATGTGATATTTAATATCTATTTAGATTCGGATAAGGCTGTAATCTATTACATAATCATTAAAATTACTTAAACGTATCTAGTGTAATGAATAAATAAAGCATAATAAAGATAATAATAAAAATATCATCAGCTCTGCCACTCATTTTGGCCAGTGAGCTAGGGTACTGATAAGATAGCCAATCATGAGCCTCCATACAAACACCAGTTAGGAGCCAGATGCACGGGTCAACTGAATGGAGTATACCAACACTATATCGAACGAAGATCAAATAACCATAACCGAGTGCTAATTTGTGACACAGGATTTTATATAATTCAATTTCAGGAAGAACACTGTTATCCTTATGGAAGCACCTTAGTCGAGGTTTTAAAATATGTCTGTTAATGTTTATCATCCTTTATCATCCACTCGGTTAAAATACATATTTGTTTTGACTGAATAAAAACAACACTCACTAATTCAGTTTCAGAAAAGTATTATAGGTGACTTGTTTTAAATATATGAAATATAAAATAATTAATTTTTATTTTATTTTTTTTCTATGTGAGTGAGGGAGACAAAAGGCAAAGCTGCCTGTAGCGAGTGCCTCCCCCATTTTTGAAAGAGTGACAGGGCCAAAATCAAGGACGTTCGAGCCAAAAATGACTGGACACACAAAGTTTGAAACAATTTCAGTCATAGGAGGAGGGAAAAACTGATTCTGGGAGAGAGTTCCAGAGCTCAGCTGTTGAATAGAAGAAAGACTGAGAGTAACGTTTCACTCTTGGGTTGGAAAGTTGCACAGAGTAGGGGTGGGATTGTTTTGCAAGACGGGTACCACGTATCCTACGTAGAGGAGGTGGTATACTGTACACTGGGAGAGCTCTGAGGAGCACTGATTATTGTAGCAGCGATATAATAGCGAGAGAGATGCAACATTGCGGCGAAGAGAGTTTGCAGAGAGTTGGTGAGTGGGCGGGATTTTAATGATTATGCACAAAAAAACATATCTTTTCCTGTGGAAACTAACTTTGGTGAACATGTGGCTATAGATGTGTAGGTAAATAATATTTGTTTAATGCATCCAATGTGGATTGTTTACAATCGCCAGTAGTTGGGTTCGGAAAATTGATGAATATTGTAACCGGATCCCGAGTCGTGTGTATTAATCTACAGAGGTTCACTGCTCACTTTGGATTGATTAAATATAAGCTTGACTCTCCCGGCCACCAACTTCCTTCTCCCTGGATCATTAATAACCCACACAACTTCTGGTATACAGTCAGGTTCATTGTAGTTCATGATGGACCCAAGTGATCGCCGGTACACTCTGGGACAATGAATGTAGCCCACTGAGAGCTTTTGGGCACTATCAAATAATCTAGGAATTGAATATAGTAGATAGACAATGATTGCAGCTCACAGGGAGCTCTCGATTAGTATACAAGATTTTGGGAACTACATGTAATAGAGAATTAGTACATAAAAAATGCACACAGTTGGAGATAGGATGGTAAATTTGAAGGTAGTATTACAGTAGTGTCTGGTACTGCTACTTCGTCTAGCACCGCCTTAACAGTGTAACAGTGTAACAGTGTAACAGCCTTAACATCTGTCATCGGAAAGGGACACTAATTACAGGTATAATTATTCGTATAATTATATAGTTCGGTCAACGCACTTCCTATTACTGTGGAAATATAATTAAGAGTACAAAGTGCAACTTAGTAACTAATGCACTTACAAGTTTATTAAGTATAGGCCTATGCTGTAAATGTGCTTCCCTTGGATGATAGCGATTAGTGGTGTTTGGAATTAAAGTCCATGACCTTACTGTAGGCTTTCATACACAACATCATACATTGTTTCACAACCAGTAATATACAGCAAGGTACATAATATAAACTATAGAAGTCAGAGACTTACGAATATATAGCAATGACTCCGAATTAAAAAGTACAGATAGTTATCTCTCTATATATAATTTATATATACAGTACATCCTCAATAGGTCATGCTACCTAGTAAGGTAAATACTAATTAAAGTGTCAACATTTATACTTTATATTAAATAATAGCCGTGTCCAAATAATACAATATAGCAACTCGTCAAAACACCCTTTAACAAAAGGTTAATGCTAAAGCTGTTGTGAATTAGTTTATGCTGTAACTACGGACACTGTAACTGTTGAACTCAAGGTTGTGGCTGAACTATATAATTACTGAGCCTCGCCCTACCACGTCCATAACTTGAAGATCCCCCAAACTATGGCTAGTAAGGTTTATCAGGGATAAAAAGGTTTAGTCTGATAAGGGAAGGAAAGGGAGAGTGAACCCCTTGACTACGGGGTTAACTTTAATATTTTGGCAAGATGACACCCTTTTCACTTATTTTGATCATCATAAAATGTGTTTATGCCTTTTGTTGTATGTTCCAACTCTACCTCCGGGCACAGGCTAACAGCCTGTAGATTCAACCGCTCAACACAGTGAAGTCAGGAGGTCTTATTCTAGATGGTGAGTGAGACATCCAAGACAGTTTGAGTGTTGCAACCGGCTCGTTTGTCGTCGTACCTTTATAGACCTATGCCACCTGATTGTATCCTCGTGGCCCATTCCAACTCTGACTTCTCGAAGATGCATCACCACTGTCTTGCTGTTTTACCTCACAATCTCTGACACTTTTCTATCAAACGCCACCCATTGAGCTGTTTACTCACTAGGCACTGCCCCCATAGCATATTTTGAATGTGGAAATATTCATACAATGCTAATTTATTGGAAACGGTGAGGGTATTTTTATGGCGTTTTGGTGAGCTTGGTAGTGATGCACTGAAACTAAGTAGCCTACAGCACAAATGCTATCCCGAGAATATCTTCCTATTGATACCTTGGGATTTGAAACCGGGACTTGAAGATTATCAATCCAGTAGCAAAACCACTCCACCACACCTTATACGGAGGCTAAGATAAAGGGCCTTCCTAAATTCAACTGGATCAAATTTATTAAATGTAAGATAGATTAAGACGAAAATGAGACCAAATACTATGTAGTTGCGTCAGTAAGAACGTGGTAAATAGCTTTAATCAGATACAGTACAACAACATTTAGATACCTACCCTCCATTCACAATCAAAATTAGCATATGTCAATGCATGACCTACATCAACAGTTAAAAATAATAAATGAATATATACATATGTACGCATACTCTATTATATGATACAGGTATGAGTTTTCTCAAAGCCTTATTCAGTTAACCATTTTTAAGTGTCATCAACTTCAGTAGCCAAATTGAAATAAAACTGCATATTAAAATGTATCTAATAAGCAATGCGAATAATTTAGATTTTTGGGGGTATTTACACTAATTTAACCTATTCATTTATTCATAACACTCGCTAAAAACTGCTTTAACCAATTGAAATATGAAATTTACTTTAGGTATACATCAATTAGGTATACATCAGCTGGGTGTTCTCAACCGTCTGAAGAGGTGCTTTACCCCTGCACAGCTTCTTGCTCTGTACAGAGGCACAGTGCATCCTTGTATTGATATTATTCACATGTGTGGGGAGCATCCTCCCACACTGCACTCATAGACAAAGTAGAAAGGAAAGCCTTTCGTATCATTAACTTCCGCCCACTCACCAACTCTCTGCAATCTCTCTCTCTACGCCGCAATGTTGCATCTCTCTCGCTATTCTATCACTACTATAATAATCAATGTTCCTCAGAGCTATCCCAGTGTATACCACCTCCTCCACGTAGGGCACGTAGTACCCGTCTTGCAAAACAATCCCACCCCTACTCGGTGCAACTCTCCAACTCAAGAGTGAAATGGTATTCTCAGTCTTTCTTCTATTCAACTGCTGAGCTCTTGAACTCTCTCCCAGAATCAGTCTTTCCCTCTTCCTTTGACTTAAATTGCTTCAAACTCCGTGTGTCCAGGCATTTTGGCTCGAACGTCCATTGATTTTGGCCCTGTCACTCTTTCAACTCGGGGGGGAGGCACTTGATACAGGCAGTTCTGCCTTTTGTCTTCCTCACTCACATAGAAAAACAAAATTAAGGTTCAGCAAATTAAACAAGGAATTCTTTTAGTGATATTATATTTGATTACAGTCGGTTGGGAACCTTTCAGGTTAATTAGAAGTTTTGAAATTCCAATGATGATAATGAAAATTATGTCCTAATAATTAAAATATATAGTACAGTTTGTATAGCGTATTGTCACTATGGAAAATAGCATATAGGATAGGCATTGCATTATGAATTCATGTTGAGCTAGATGTATGTATCTGTATTCCGCCCGAGTGGGGATTTGTGGACCTCCCTACGCCGCCTAATTACCTTACCGAATATAAAATGTTTCGCCCCAATACTTTCGGAATTATATTAAGCTTCGCCCAATTCAGGTCCCGCTATTTTCCTGGCGAGCAAAAGGGAGCCAGCAATAATTTAGGAGAACCAAGCCCACTACATATACAATATATCTATCCCTTACTTTGTTCACGACAATTAATACACTACAATACAATATAATAACATTTATATGAACACTCATATACTTACTAAGTCACAAGACTTTTTATATAAATAATGACCTACAAAGGAGTACAAAGGAGTACAAAGGAAATCAAGCAACAATAGGTCTAGTGACCCTTCTAGGCTGCTTGTCCTCCAAAACACTGAGGATCAAGTGTCCAAACAGTGGTTTAGAGTAGGTAAGGGAACATTGGAAAGGGAACTAATGTCCGTGGCAGGACTAGGAAGTTAGTAGGGGACAGATGGGTTAGTAACTGAGGGGAGGATAAAATAAAGTTATTCATTTACAAACGCAGTCAGTCGCGGGTTTGATGCGAGATATTTGTCTAGGCGGAGTTTAAATGAATCAACGGTGCTGCAGTCTATAACGTCTCGGGGAAGCCCATTCCACAAGTTGACAACTCGATTGAAGAAGAAATTCTTAGATTCGTGTGAGTTAAAAGATTTACCAATAATTTTGCAACCGTTTCCCCGTGTGTAATTAGATTGGTCGATAGTGAAGTACTTACTACAGTTCATATTGTCGATGCCTTTGATGATTTTGAACACTTGAATTAAGTCACCTCTTAATCTGCGCTGGGTTAAAGGAATTATATTTAATTCTCTAAGACGCTCGCTCTTCGTATTGTTTGTTCTTTAGGCTAGGTATCATTTTGGTAACTCTACGTTGAACTCGTTCTAGCTTGTTTATATCTTTTTGGTAATAAGGGCACCAGGATTGAACGCAGTATTCCAGAAGAAGGCGGACTAAGGAATTGTAAAGAGTTAGGATAACTTCTTTGGATTTATGCTCAAATGACCTGCCTATAAAGCCAATTATTTTGTTTGCCTTCTTAACAACTTCTGAACATTGTTGACATGGTTTTAGGTTGCCCGATATTGTTACTCCCAGATCGGTTTCTCTGTTTACATTCTTAAGCTGAGTGCCATTCATCGAATAGCTTGCTTTCTCATTTAGGTATCCGATATGTAGTACTTTACATTTAACCGCATTGAAACTCATTTGCCAAATTTGGGCCCAACATGACAATTTATCTAGATTGTGTTGCATATCCTCAACTTGTTCTTTTGAGAGTACGCTATTTGCAAATTTTGTATCGTCAGCAAATTTTGAGATTGTACAGGTGAGACCCTCATCTATGTCGTTGATGTAAATTAGAAAGATCTATCTATCTATCTATTGCCGGACGCCTTACTCCCCTTACGAGGGTGGCCATACACAGAATGCCCCCAAGCGGACCTATTCCCTGTGAGAGGGACAACCCGAGCCAGTTTAGTAAAGGACTTACAGGATTGACCACTCAATTTAGGATCCGTCCGACTCCGAGGCCCTCTGTGTATCTTGTTAGCACTATTTTTCTACAGTGGTGTTCGGCTAATCCATCCACTAACCTGCCTTACCCTTAGGTAAGCAGTACAGATTTGTATCAGGTTTACTCCCCTAGACAGGTTGCCAACCAAGGCTGACGAGTCCCATCCACCCGGATTTGTATAAGGTTGTCTCCCCTAGATGAGTTGCCGACCAAGGCTAACGAGTCCCATCCACCCATCTTGAAAGATAATTGGTCCTATTACCGATCCCTGGGGTACCCCGCTACTTACATTGGTCCATTTAGATGCCTTACCGTTTATGACTACTCTTTGCTTTTTGTCGCTGAGCCAATTTTCTATCCATTTCAACACACCGTCTTGTATTCCATGCGCTTTTAGTTTTAGCAGTAAACGTTTGTGGGGAACTTTGTCAAAGGCCTTTTGAAAATCAAGGTATATAATATCTACAGCTTTACTCTCATCGTAGAGGTTGAGGATATCGTGGAAGAAGTCTAAGAGGTTTGTTAAACAGGAACGTTTTTTACGAAAGCCGTGTCTTTAAGTATGTTATTTTCCTCTAAGTGATTTACGAGTCTGTCTCTTATGACCGTTTCTAGCATTTTACATACAACTGAGGTTAAGCTAATTGGACGATAGTTACTGGGTAGGGATTTGCTGCCTTTTTTTAATATCGGTGTTACGTTGGCTAGCTTCCACTGATCAGGCATAGTTCCAGACTGCAAGGATTTATTGAATAGTAATGTCAGTTAGCTTCCTTTAGAGCTCTAGGCGAGATTGTATCAGGTCCAGGCGTTTTATTTACCTTGAGTTTATCTAAACAGTTCAATACTTCTCTCTCTGTAACGGTGATATTGCTTAGAACATATGAATTATCAATCTGAATCGGCGATGGTGTAGGGATATCACTGAGGTCTTCTGTTGTAAAAACTGATGCAAAGAAGGTATTGAGGGCATAACTCTTTGTACTTCGTCTTTGGTGTATTCTCCATTGTCATCGACTAACGGTCCAACAGTTGAAGTAACTACTTTTTTCTTTCTGATATAACTATAGAATTCTTTCGGGTTTGTTTTACTTTGATTCGCAATATGTAACTCTAGGGTATTTTTACTTTGCTTAATTAACTTTTTGGCTTTGCGTCGTAGCTCTACAAATTTCACCCGTTCTTCGTCATTTTGTGAGGATTTTAATCTATCATTAGCAATTTTTTTTTAGCAAGCAGACAGTTTGAAATATCTTTATTCCACCTGTTGGGCTTATTATTATGGCCTGGACGCCGTATTTTCGATGGTATGCAGTCTTGCACTGCTTTTAGGTAAGTGGTTTCGAATAACTTCCAAGATATATTTATGTCGTTATTGTTAATTAAAAAGCTCCAGTCAGTTTCTTTAAACATAGCTCTAAGTTTATGAAAGTTTGCTTTCTTGAAATTAGGGACTTTTTCGATGCTACTATTTGGTTCGTTACTAGTAAACTTTAAAGTGAAAGTTATCGTACGATGGTCGCTGTTACTGAATTCATCACCAACATTCAAATTCTCTATTAATTCTTCTTTTGTTGCAAGTACAATGTCAAGAACGTTATAACCACGGGTCGGCGTTCGAACAAATTGATAAAGCGAACTCTCTTGCAAGTTCGTATACAAGTCATGTCCGGAGTGTGAAGTAAGAGTATCGCCCCACTTGGTCACAGGTAAATTAAAGTCGCCAAAAACTACGGTATCTTGTGAGTTACTTACATCTGCAATTTGTTCGTTAATGTTTTGGTCAGTTTGCACTGATTGAGCTGGAGGTCTGTATATTAACGCAAGTATTATTTTTGTACCTTTATTATTCTTTATTGGCACAAAAGATGTGTCGACGTTCACAATTTGAGGTTTGACATGAGGGTAGGGTTAAGACTTTCTTTGATATAAAGTAAAACACCACCTCCATTTCTATTTATTCGGCTTTTCTCAAACATTACATAACCGGGAAGTGAATGTTCTGCTAAAAAGTCTCTCTCTTCTGTATTGAGCCAAGATTCTGTTATGCCAATCACATCATAATTTTCTGTAAACACTAGCTCCTCTAAATCTGAAAATTTATTGCGTATGCTACGAGCGTTTGCATAGAATACCTTTAAATTTGTTATTTTAGAACTCACAGAACGCTCTTTAATAATATTTTTGGTTCTTGTCGGATCTACATTTATGATCATGGCTGTCCTCGGTCCTCGCTGTCTTCGGTCCTTATCACTGGTGGTCCTCGGTTGCCTCTGATTTTTGCTTGGCGTTAGATGATTTATGTCACTGCTGCTTCTTCTCGGATGGCGTTTTTTGATCCATGGCTGCGGACTGCTTCGTGTAGGAGATGACCCATGCTTGCTGAACCCACAGGTTTTAGATGAGTGCCATCCTTGTGGAACAGAGTAGGCTGGTTATAGAAATTATCCCAGAGGTTGATAAATTCAACTTCTTCCTTCAGACACAAATATTTTAGTCGGCTATTTGTGCTGAAGGCCTTGTCATAGAATTTGTCAGGTGCGTCGGACTTGGGGAGAATGCCTGAGATGATGATATTCCTTGACTTGTTTTTGTAGTGCTGGATCATCTTGCGATATTTCTCCATCAACTCTTCGGATCTGGTGCGCATGACGTCATTTGAACCAGCATGGATGACAAAAAGGGTATTTTCGTTTGCATCCTTTGTGGTATCTTCGAAGGCTTCCACAATGTCGTCCAGTCCAGCTCCTGGGATGCAAAATCTTTTTCGTCGATTTGGGACTCTGTCGCAGAACTCTTCGACCTGTCCTCGTAGGATGGAATCCCCAATGAGCCTGGTCTCTTCTGGTTCGTCTTCCATCTCTACCAAGTTCTCAAATCTGTTTGACATTGTGACTGGTAGATGAGACCTTTTCTGCGTTGGCCGTGCACCGTTCCTCACTGGTGTAAATCCGGAAACCTGTGGTGGCGAGACTCTGCATACAGGTTGGGGAGAGAAGTGGTTAGAACGGAGGCGAGGGGTTGGTACTGTTCGTGCTTGCAGGCTTCTTGCACGAGGAGTGGGGGAGAGACTAAGGTGAACAGGGCGGCTGTCCTGGTTTGATGTCGGCTCAGGTTCATCAGAAGTATCTGCTGCAGTGGCTACTGCAGGTGTTGGATTGTTGGCAAATGACATTGGGGCGGTGGTAGATGCTGGAGTTGAAACAATTGGAGTTAGTGATACTCCAACGTTGAGTGTTATAAACTCTTGGAGTGATTCCAGCTTCCTGGTGAGGGCGTTGATCTTGTTGTGGGCTTCATCCAATTTCGCTGTCAAATCCTCTCATTGCTGGCAGAGTCGGCAGACTTGTGGATCGGCAGGAGCAAACATGGAAGCACCAGACCTATCGGCGCAGTTCGTACAGGCATGAGGCATGGTGACGATCACTTTCTTCAGATCACTTCACTCACTTAAAAAAACTTAACTCACTTTAAAAACACTTAACTCACTTTAAAAATACTTAACTCACTGTAAAAACACTTATCTCACTTTAAAAACACTTCATGCACTTCAGGTCGCTTCACTTACTTAAATAGGCCTAACCGAAAACAACAAATTTGAAATACGCACAAATAGGTTATCAGCGGTGATAGCCTAACCGAAAATTAAAACAAAACAAAATTAAATTTAAATACGCAGTGATAGCCGAACCGAAAACCATTTTATTTTTATTTAAACAGAAATAGGCCACCAGGGGTGATAGCCTATCCTAACCGAAAACAAAAATGATGAAATACCGGTACGGTACTACGCAGAAAAAGGCCACCAGCAGTGATAGCCTAACTGAAAATTTAAAAATTGAAGTACGCAGAAATAGGCCACCTATACATATATATATATATATATATATATATATATATATATATATGAGCACAACTATTTATTCGTGAATTATATATAAATATGCATATATATATATACAGTTAATGTACACAAATCAACTCTGATACATACATACAGTATGCTTAAATAATTGTAACCTTACATAGCACATACAATTCCAATACATTTAGTTAAATTTTTTATATCAATACTTCTGGAAAATTTAACGAACAACTTAAAAGAGACAATGTTTATCTTTACAATTACTGGTATAAAAAAACTGAAAAAAATCACTTATCATTGGAACGAATTACATGCGTGATAAGACGACAAACCATTTACGCTTTCTCAACTCTCATTCTACCTATTTATGAATCTAAAACCCTATGTATATCTAACTAATTATATTTATTCTAATTATCTGAGGGTTGACCGCTCTCAACCCTTCAACTATCGTCCAATTGCTTTCATCTCTTGTATCTCTAAAATGTTTGAAACTATTCTTGCTTCCAAAATTGTTAAGCATTTCTCTTTTCATAATCCACTCTCAGATCGCCAGTATGGCTTCCTTAACCCGGGGAACGCGAAAATGCCCTAGGGGCAAAGGTACTTATTTGTGAATTTCTAGTCTTGGATTCTGACATAATTTGTTATATTTACGATGTAAAGCATTATTTGTTTGCAATGTGTTTTTATTTTACGTATATGATGAATATATGAACCTTGAAGAGCTATAAAATAAGTGGGAGAAGCATTTGAGTGATGAAAATCGTAAATATTCCCCACCCGGTCGTATTCACAGGCGTGAGCCAGCGAGTTACACACCCTCCCCTCTTGCTGTCTCTGGCTCAACTGAAGCAACCAGGAAGTGTCTCGGTGTTATATAACAATCTTTTATGCAACCCACTTATGCTACATTACCGCGGGAGAGGAAAAAAACCGATAAATGATGAAAATAAGAGGAAAAATAGGTGATAAATGAGGAGGGCGGAGGGGGGAATAAGGTAGGGAAGGAGGGGAAGGGGTGGTGAGAAACATATGGATGAGTGGTAGGAAGTACTAGAAGGGAATTATCTCACCTAATGATAAACTCCTTTGTTTTGAGAGTCCCGGGGGTACTTTGGAAGGTTTTTTTTTATGGTCTTGCTTCCGTGAGGCCTATCGCGTTCACTATGGTGACCCTTCCGTAAGGCCTATCGCGCTTGCTGGATTAAAGGTTTCTCTATTGGTGGTCTTCTTTCATATCTTACTAACTCTTGGTCATCCTCCTTTCGGGACTTCGGTGAGACCATTTCTATTGGACTAGACATATCGAAGGCCTTCGATAGGGTCTGGCACAAATCTTGAATTTCTAAACTACCCTCCTTCGGTTTCTATCCCTCCATCTGTGCCTTTGTCACTAATTTCCTTTCCGGACATTCCAAGGCTACGGTTGTGTACGGCCATCGCTAACTTCCTCATCCAATCAACTCCGGTGTTCCTCAGGGCTCTGTCCTATCGCCCATTCTCTTTCTAATTTTCATAAATGATCTTCTCAACTGTACCTCCAGTCCCATCCATTCATGCGCAGACGACTCTACCTTACACTACTCAATTAGTTTTCCTGAACGCCCCAGACATTGCTCCCTCAAAAACAAACGTAATGAAGCCAAGCAATTCTTATCTTCTGATCTAACTACTATTTCCAATTGGGGCAGAGAAAACCTTGTTGCCTTTAATGCTTCCAAAACCCAATTTCTCCATATATCTACCTGTCAAGAACACCCAGAGGACTATCCCTTATACTTCAACAATACAAAAATCAACCCTTCATCTTCTCTCAGTATTCTCGGTGTCTCGTTTTCGTCTGATCTCTCTTGGAAAGACCATATTACCACTCTTGATAGAACGGCTTCCCAGAAGCTGGGTGTGCTAAATCGCCTCAGGGGCTGCTTTACCCCTGCACAGCTACTTGCTCTGTACAGGGGCACAGTGCGTCCATGTATTGAGTATTGTTCGCATGTGTGGGGAGGATACTCTCACACAGCACTTCTAGACGAAATAAAAAAGAAAACCTTTCGTCTTATTGACTCACGTCCATTCACTGACTCTTTGCAATTTATCTCTCTTCGCTGCAATGTTGCATATCTCTCATTATTTTACCACTATTTCAATAATCAGTGTTCCTCAGAGCTCTCTCAGTGTATACCACCTCCTTTATGTAGGGTACATAGTACCCGTCTTGCAACTCTCTGTGCAACTTTCCAACCCAAGAGTGAAACGCTACTCCCAGTCTTTCTTCTACTCAACAGCTGAGCTCTGGAATTCTCTCCCAGAATCAGTCTTTCCCTCTTCGTATGACTTATATTGTTTCAAACTCTGTGTGTCCCGGCATTTTGGATCGAACGACCCTTGATTTTGGCCCTGTCACTCTTTCAACTCTGGGAAAGCCACTCACTACAGGCAGTTCTACCTTTTGTCTCCTTCATTCACATGGAACAAAATAAATTAATAAAATAATATATATATATATATATATATATATATATATATATATATATATATATATATACTGTATATATATATATATATATATATATATATATATATATATATATAATTTATATATATATGTATCATAATAAATATAGGTCAATGTTTGTCAGTTACCCGATCAGTTGCCCGACCTTTGTTACTAAACTACTCCCACAGGTTTGGTGCCAGGTGGGAGTGTGGGGCACCGTTGGAAAGCCCAGGCATTGGAGATGGCGTTTGGGGCAGAAGGAGGCCTCCGATCGAAAAGGTGTATGGAACGAAAGTTGTTCGCAGCCCCCCATAATTGGGGTACGGATGAGGTCAGATCCTAAATCGGAGGTCATTTAGCGGCCGAAATCGAGGTCGCCGTTTAATGAGGCACAGGGAGGTCGAGGCCGGTGATTATGGTAGTAGTAGTATTGTGATGATTGTGGTAGTAGTGATTGATGATGGTGATTATGGTAGTAGTAGTGATGGTGATTATGGTGATTACCCGGGCAACGCCGGGTACCCCTGCTAGTATAATTATATATATATTAATATATATATATATATATATATATATATATATATATATATATATATATATATATATATATATATATATAGTATATACAGTATATATCTCGGGTTCCCAACTTTGACTCTTCTGAATTCTCAACTCTCTGGGTAAAGCGTTCTTGTGCCTCTCAAACTAAATATTTTTGCGCTTTTTATCCCTCACCTAATTCTACTGACTATCTAACTTCTAAAGTGGAACACATGCTATCCATCTCTCCTTTCGCAGAAATCTCCATCCTAGGAGATTTCAACGTTCACCACCACCAATGGCTCTCCTCTGTTTCCACTGAACAACCTGGTGAACAAACCTACATCTTTTCTATCCTAAATGACCTAGAGCAGTTAGTACAGCAACCCACCCATATCCCGGATCGCTTCGGAGATCAGCCCAACATTCTTGACTTATTTCTAACTTCTAACCCTTGTGCTTATACTGTATATATTTTATCTCCTTTGGGCTCCTCCAACCATAAACTTATCTCTGTCACCTCTCCTATCTCTCCGGTATGGCCACCCGATCTTCCCAGCGGCGCTAGTGACACTTTGGCGCTGCCGACTGGGAGGCTCTTCGGCAGTACTTCCTTGATTTCCCATAGAATGACTTTTGATTCCATGGCCAGGGACCCTCAGAGATTGCTGAACGCATCACCGCGGTAATCCTTTCGGGCATGAAAGCATACATTCCATTTTCTTTCTCTTAGTCTAATGTAAAACAAACCTTGGTTTACTCATGCTTGCTCTAATGCTGTCTGCAATAAGGAGAAAGCATTCAAATGGTACTGACGACTGAAAACACAAGAATCTCATTCTTCCTATGTTTCTGCCCGGAATCAAGCCGAATCTGTTCTTTAACTCGCCAAACATTCTTTCACCAATAATAAATGCACTGAACTATCCACCTCTAGTTCTTCCCAAGCTTTCTGGCATCTAGCCAAAAACCTCTCCAGAAATTTTTCTTCCACGTCTTTTCCACTCTGACGGCCCTACCGTCACTTCTTCCTCTGACAAAGCTGAACTCTTTGCTAACACTTTCGCTAAAAATTCCACTTTGGATGATTCCAGTGTTATTCCTCCCTATCCACTTCCCTCTCTCCTACTTAATCCTAACATAATAATCTCTTGCAAGGATGTACTATCCATCATCTCTGGGCTTAATACTAAGAAGGCGTACGGACCGGATGGTGATCCTCCTATTGTACTAAAAAACTGTGCTTCCGTGCTGAATCCCTGCCTAGGCAAACTCTTCTGTCTCTGTCTCTCCTCTAACGTCTTCCCTTGAGGCTGGAAGTTTGCTCTCATTCAACCTGTCCCAAAGAATGGTGACCGCTCTTAATCCTCCATTTTTTTTTTTTAATTTTCCTATATACCAACTACTCCCTCTCGGGCATAGGCTGAGAGCCTGTACATCCAACCGCTCAACACGGTGAAGCCCGCCAGGTCTTGTTCCAGTCTAGGGAGTGAGACATGTGAAGCACTTAGAGTTCTACTCATGGCTCGGAGCAGCCTCATCTCTGAAGCTGCTTTGCCTCGTGCTTTACTGTCTCATCCCCTAGACTCGGACCTTCACTCTCAGAACGCCACCTATTGAGCAATTAACTCACTAGGCATTGCCCCCCCTATAGCATATTTTGAATATGGGAATATTCATGCAGTGCTATTTAATCAGGGAACAATGAAGGTATTTATTTTTTGGCATTCCAGTGGGCTTTGTGGTAATGCACTGATACTAGGTACAGCACAAATTCCATCCCACTAATATCTTCCCATTGATATATTGGGATTCGAGCCCGGGACCATTGAATTACCAGTCCAGTGGCATATGACCACTCCACCACACCTCCCCTAATCGTCCAATTGCTCTCATTTCTTGCATCTCTAAAGTTTTTAAACTATTCTTAATTTAAAATTTCTTAAGCATTTCTCTTCCCGTAACCTACTCTCAGACCGCCAGTATGGCTTCCTTAACCCTTACGCTGCGGGCTTATTTGCGCTATTTAGCGCAAATTCAGGCACTCCTGCATGATTAATCAAGTATCATTAAAGTAATCATTAAATGAACTGTATTCTGCCGAAAACTAGGTGAAAATAACTTTAAAATGACACCAGAATGAGCTTCGTAGGTGGCGGGATTCACCCACAACGTTGCCATAGACATTCGGGAAAACTCTCTAATTATTAGCTCTCGCTCGCTCGGCAACACTGTCGAGACAGCCGCGCGAGATCACAGTCTACCTCAGTGAGCGGCTGGCTGCTCTGAGGGTCGAACGGAGGTACCTCACGCTCCCGCCCACTGTCACTCGATTTCTACGGCTTTTACAGGCTTCTAAAGCCTGGAAATTGCTCTAAATTGCCTATGCGTTCTGGAACGTCACCCGAAACCAATGGGTTAAAGGTCGCTCTACTGTTGATCTTCTTTCTTATCTTACTAACTCCTGGTCATCCTCCATTACGGCTGTTCCATAGCTGCGGTTGTGGACGGCCACCATTCACTTCCCTCAACCTATCAACTCCAGTGTTCCTCAGGGTTCTGTCCTATCTCCAATTATCTTCCTATTATTCATTAACGACCTTTTCAACTGCATCTCCAGTCCCATTCACTCATATGCTGATGACTCTACATTACACAATTCAACTAGCCTTCCACAAAATCATTCACAGCAGGAGCTCCAAAATTCACGTAAGGAGGCCATAAAACACCTATCTTCTGATATTTCTACTATTTCTAAATGGGACAGAGAAAACCTTGTTACTTTCAATGCTTCCAAAACTCAATTTATCCATCTGTCTATTCGTCGCCCCGTTCCAGAAAACTATGACCTACTCTTCAACAACATACAATTTAACCCTTCATCTTCTCTTAATATTCTTGGTGCTCTTTTTCTTCTGATCTCTATTGGAAAGATCATATTACCACTCTTGCTAAAATAGCTTCCCAGAAGCTGGGTGTGCTCAACCGCCTCCAGGGGCTCCTTACCCTCGCGAAGCATATTACTCTGTACAGGGGCACAGTATTGCGTCCATGTATTAAGTATTGTTCACACGTGTGGGGACGATTCTCTCACACAGAACTTCTAGACAAAGTAGAAAAGAAAGCCTTCCATCTTATTAACTCACGTGCACTCACCAATTCTCTTCAGTCTCTCTGTCTTCCCTATAATATTGCATCTCTCTCACTATTCTACCGCTACTACAATAATCAATGTTCCTCAGATCTATCTCAGTGTATGCCACCCCCTCTTCATAGAGCACGTAGCACCCATCTTGCAACACAATCTGTGTGCAATTCTCCAACCCAAGAGTGAAACGTTATTCTAAATATTTCTTCTATTCAACAGCTGAGCTCTGGAACTCTCTCCCAGAATCAGTCTTTCCCTCTTCCTATGACTTAAATTGCTTAAAAACTCTGCGTGTCCATGCATTTTGGCTCGAACATCGCTTGATTTTGGCCCTGTCACTCTTTCAACTCTGGGGGAGTATATATATATATATATATATATATATATATACTATATATATTGTATATACTGTATATACAGTATATACGGGGGTAAACATAAAATTCCCGAAACCGACTCGAGGCTACATATAGAGCTCACCGATACCATTCTCACCAAAGACCAGGAGAACCTACTGAACTTGGGCCTGAACTGCCACTACATAGTCACACCCAATCCCCACCGGAAGAGGATGGAAATAGAGGTGATGCTGGACGACATCCAATGCCTGGAGAAAACAAGAAAGTCACCACCACTCCTGCCCTACAGCCAACCCTACTAACTGAAGCTGCCAAAACCTGTGGCTCCCACCGTAGCAAGATCCTCCAGAAACAACATACCCAGGCAGCCAAATAACTACGGGAAAACTCCAACATCATCATAAGACGAGCGGACAAAGCCCCATGCCTGGTCGTCCATGACAAAGAAGGATACCTTCGGAAAATGGACTCTATCCTACACGATGAGACGAAATTCCAGAGAATATCCCGAAACCCCACAGATGAAATTAAAAGGAAGGTGAACACCATCATCACATCCATTAACGCTAAGACTGACGGAATCCACCACAAATAACTCGTCGGTGAATTTTCCCCAGGATATGCTTACGGCACCGTAAAAACCCACAAGCCGGAAAACCCCCTCAGACCAATAATCTCGCAAATCCCGACTGCAACTTACCAGATAGTGAAGACCCTCAACAACCTCCTGACGCCATACGCCCCCTCTCAATATAGCCTATCCTCCACTACGAACTTCCTAGAAATCCTCCGTGATGCCCCACCGACCGACAATAACATAATAGCCTCACTTGATGTCGAAAGCCTCTTTACCAGTGGATAGGACGATTGATATCATCATACATAGGGTATACCACTCTACTGCCTCGTCACCTCTAGACATCCCGAAACACACCCTCCGATCGCTGCTCGAGCTATCGACCAAAGAAGCTCCCTTTATCTGTCCCCGAGGACACATGTACCATCAGATAGATGGTGTGGCAATGGGCAGCCCCCATGAGGTGTCCTCTTCGCAAACTTTTTCATGGGCGCTATCGAGGAGGACCTCCTGGCAAAACACCGCCCCTCCATCTATGGCCGTTACGTCGATGACATCTTCGTGCGGGTGAAGGACACCACAGAACTTCGAGAACTTCAGCAACAATTCATCACAACATCAGGACTCAATTTCACCTTTGAGGAGACCACTGAAGGGAAACTACCCTTCCTTGACATCATAGTCACCAACCAAGACACAGGCTTCAAAACTGCGGTCTACACGAAGCCCACAAATAACGGACTCTGCCTCAACGGCAAAAGTGAGAGCCCCAAAAGGTACCACGTCTCCACCATCTCTGCCTACGTCAGGAGGGCTCTCTCTCACTGTTCCTCCTGGCAGGACACCCACCATGAACTCCACCGTCTTACACAATTCCTCATAAACAACAGCTACTCCAACTCCGACGTCGATAAAACCATCAAGAAACACATAGAAAAATGGTACAACAACGAAGCCCCCAACACCACCAGCCCCGAGGATATCAAAGTTTTCTATAAAAATGACATGTCCTCTGACCACAAAACAGACGAAGCAGTAATTAGAGACATCATACTGAAGAACGTCCAGCCCACCAACACTGATAGCAACATCAAATTAATCATATATTATAAATCCCTCTGTTCACATAGCAGTATAAATCGGAACCTGGTATAAGTGGACGAAGTTGTGACGTCCCATCTGGGGTTGGTGATCGGTTACAAGGTGAGATGGGTATAGTACTGGTCAACCTAAGCTACTGGTCAACCTAAGCCTTCGGGTGCGACTGATACCGTAGTGAGAATGGTACCGTACAGATTAACCCTAAGCCTTCGTTTCCAGATGTCGCCAATTGGCTAAAAATACAGACTACACACACATCCACAGCCATTCCAACGATACATAAACACTTAACATGGATTTCACGCAATACATTCCCAGTTAAGGAGGCGCGATAATAATGAGCTTAGCTCGCATTGCATGGATTCCCCTTGACGAACAAGCAAGTGAACTTGTACTGCCAACGACAATAAACAGCTGAATATGGATCATGTGATATACCAACATGCTTGTACCAACGGGGACTGTGAACCCCGTAAAATGTATATCGGTATGACCCAGACTCGCTTAAGCCGTCGTCTTACCCTCCACCTTCAACCTGGCAACATCAAACATCACTATAAAAGCCCTGACCACCCTCAACTAACTCGTAAAGACCTTGATATCAACACTTCCATATTAGATAAAGAATCCAACCCCACATGCCTCCCCATCCTTGAAGATATCTATATACAAGCACTCAACCCCCCATTTAACAACCAGATATTAGACCTCCAAATTCTCCCCACAGTGAGGAGATCCTACCCCCACAGACAACACGACGGAAATGACCCCGGCAACGCTACCCTTAGCAAACACCCACCTTCTGGTGGGTGGGTGGTGATGGGCTGGTCTATCAGAGGAGAACTGAGCGATCTCTACCATACCCATAGCTACTCTGACTGTTCCTTTTACTTATATTTTCTAGATCTCGTGTGACGGCGTCTCTTCCGTGGATTGACCTCTCAATCTACCAAGATTGGAAGCCAAAGCGTCACTTTTTTCCTTTGCCCCTCAACTTTCTCTTCATAATTGCTGAGGGGCACAGGGCCCTGGGTGGGGCTTTGGTTTCCCGGGCGTTTCCGCACCCTTCTCAGCTCCCTGCCATGGTGTGGCTTCGGTCACCCAGGCTTTATTGTGGTAGGCAGGGAGGGTTCTGTGGGGGTGCTCGGTTATGGCCTAGGCCTTGTTCGGGGTCTTGGGGCTGTTCCGCCAGGCAGTCTGGGGAACAACAACAACAACAACAACCCACCTTCTGGTGCCCCCGAGCCCCAACAGCCAATCAACAGGCGCAGCGTGCGGCTAGCAGCGGCCAGCCAACCATTGACGCAGATTGCCGAATATCCCCGCCCACATATGCAAACCAAGCGACGCGTGATCCCTGGACCCCCCTATAAATACCCATATATTTTCCTATTCTTATCATTACCACTTGTGTGAACATGGCAAGAGCTAATGCTGAAACGTTACAACCTCCTACAACCTCTACAACCGAACAACCTGCTGATAACTTCGGTTCTTTACTGTACCAATTGAATGACCGACAACGCAAAATTGCCCGAGACATTGAATCTCTAAATAAAAAACATATTAATGCTAACTATGCTGTTTTATTTAATCTCACAAGCCTTCAAGAAAATATATATATATATGTTTCTAGTCTCTCAGTGGGGATCGACCCATCGACCATCAGAACGATAGCCGACGCTTAATCACCATGGTCGATGGTTCGATCCCCACTGAGAGACTAGAAACATTTAGTGGCTCACGTGTATTTGTGATATATTCTCAATATATATATATATATATATATATATATATATATATATATATACTGTATATATATATATATATATACTGTATATATATATATATATATATATATATATATATATATATATATATATATATATACCGGTATATATATATATACAGTATATATATATATATATATATATATATATATATATATATATATATAAAGAGAGCTAGAGAGAGAGAGAGAGAGAGAGGGAGGTGATATGTTTATTGTAATTATATTATTTTCTTGTTGTATATGTGTTTGTTGTTATTGTGCTTAAATGCTTCTTGATTTTATTAAATAAATGTTGCTTTGTGATTGTTTTCTAAAATGTAACACATGTTCTTATTATTTGGTAATTGTCACATGTTAGGAGAGATAAATTGACTCCCACCCATTCCTCTCTATCTGCTGGAAGATGTTTTGGAATTCAGATGAAAGCTTGTAGCTCCGGGTTTCATTTGCCTAGCGAGTACAAGAAATATATATATATATATAT
>JBAKBP010025560.1:0-33153 GCA_037953745.1 Lithodes maja | reverse complement strand
CAAGATGGTTTTGTAATAAGACATTACCCCGGCTAGTAGGCTCTACTGCCTTAGTGGCTCTCGCTACAGCTCTTGCCTCACGCGAAGTCTTACCCAACTCTGCCTTGTTACACACCATATCTGGGCCAGAGTCAACTCCCGTGTTTATTATAGGTCCAAGTACCGAATCACCGAGAAGTGCAGCAGAATCAATGTCCCTTTTCCTGCCCTTAGCAACCTTCTCCTGATCCTTCCTCCACTGTCCCCGAGGTTGAGTGCTAGGCTGTGCAGGAGCCGCAGAGCGAGATCGGGTTACCACACAGGCCATCTCATCCTGTTGGCACCTCCCAACCCATTCCCGATTCTCACCATCCACGTCGGCCGCCCTCTCGGCAACGACTAAGGGTGGAGTCCCGGAAGTGGGCACCGCAAAGTCGTTGCCGAGAAGAAGGTCGACGCCCTCAACTGGCAAACACTCGACGATCCCTACATCCAGCTCCCTGCACACCTCTCCCACTCTCAACTCCAACCTCACAAGTGGGTATGACCTCGTAGCATTTATACCCTGCACCACAACAACTCTGGCCGCATTTATCGGTTTCCCTGTGAAGTTCCTCAACAAAGTTTGCGAAGCCCCCGTATCCCTCAGCAAGTCAACCCTCCGTAGTTCACTCCCCCAGCTCACAAACCCGTGTCCCCGATGGTTACAGAAAGTGTCCCGGACAGGTGTCGAGCCTTCCGTACGCTTCTTTACCGCGTGTGCCTCAGCTGCTGACAACCTACCCCGGGCAGTTGCTGCAGCCTTCAGAGACACACCGATACTGTGAACCAATGACACCGGCTTAGCGGGAGTGTTACTAGGGCACTCACGTGAATAATGGCCTAGCTTCTGACATTTGTAACATTTCACATCCCCAATGGGCTTCTTCCCTTGTGCGGGCGAAGAAGGGGCCTGACCTTTAGTAAACGGGAGAGGCTTGTGTTTGTAGGTGTTATTAGGTGCAATGCATTTAGTGTGGTTATGTGTGTCATAGGATTTGTTATTATCGAAAACTCTGGTGGGTGGGGTATAGCGCCCCTTCTGCCCTGACTCAGCCCTCTGAGCGGCACCGCAACCACGAATCAATGATAATCTGAAGTCTGCCATCTTGGCAGCCTCCTCTACTGTCTTGGGACATTTTTCCTTAATGTTCAGCGTTAGATCGGTTCCAGTACATTTGTAAAACTGTTCCAGATAGAAAAGTTGCTTAATTTCCTCAGCCGACTCTGCGTGCTCGGACCGAAACCAGTTATTACCTGCATCTGTTAAGTCCCGTGCGTGCTCCATAAAACTGACGTCGCTCTTCTTATTCACGCCACGGAACTTCAATCTATAAGTTTCGGGTTGCAGTTCGTAGGCCCGGAGCACAGCCTCCTTCACCAGTCCATACACTACACTCTCGTCCAGTGACAGTGCATCGTAGGCTTTCAACCCCTTACCCACTAGACGTGATGAAACTAATGCTGCCCATTTAACCTCCGGCCAGTCATACTCACGACACTTCTTTTCGAAACGAGCAAAAAACTCAGTCACTGCTGTCTCATCAAATGCGGGTACTAACTTAATTAAATGCGAAAGTGAGTCTGTAACCCGGTGCCCACCACCGAGATGACGCCCCGTGGTCTCTACTCTAGACTTCTCGACATCCATTTCAGCCTGGTACCTGGTTGCATCCTGATTGGCTTGGATTCTAGCAACCTCTATGCGTTCTATACTAGCCTGTTGTATCTGTATCTGAGTCTCCTGCAGCTTAAACTTAGCTAGTTCTAGCTGAAATAACATCTCAGGAGACAGGCCTAGGGGGGGAGAGCACAAAATGGGGGATCCACACCGAGACGTGTTTACGGGTAAGCCAGCTTGCCCTTGAGAACCCTCCTGCTGCATCGTGCTAAGACTCGCTGGCTGAGGGCCCAGCTCAGGGGTAGAGTGGAATGGAGGCTTGGAGGGAACCCCCCAAGACCCCACTCCACCCACCGCCCCATCGCCATCACCCAACAAACATGCCACCAAATTCTTCTTGGGCCAACTGTCAGGACAGTCCCGCCCCAAAACCGTGGCTAAACAGCGAAGACCGTAACAATCAATAGCCTGCAGGCGCTGTTCGGTCAAAGGTGTCTGCAAAAATGCCCGGGCATCCCTCTCTCCACTTATAACACTCCCCTCCCTAAACATCTGTTGTACTTGCTGGTTACTAGGCTGTACCGTGTTATCCTCCCCCGTAAATGATGAGTCATTAGACATAGTGCTGGTTATACAATTGCTGTTCATAAAAAAAAAAAAGTGCTTATTACTAATTGCAGTCTCGACTCACAAAATGTTAAAGATGCTTGAATGACTCTACTCTAGACACCCCCAACGAAACAATCTGCAAGTCCACCAATACAATAATGACACAATAAAAATTCCTCCAATATGCAAGAAAATTCTAGCCAGCTCTACTAGGTAGCATAGAATAGTTCTCCAAAAAACATGTGATAGGATACTACTGAATCTTGTGCAAGGTCGCCATTTTGTTACGGCTGGATCGGCAATACATATTCGGGATTCTTGATCGTAGGACAGAAATGGCTTATGTGACAACGACACGCTCGATTCCAGTCCCAAATACTATATGCTCCAGACAACAAAAGCACCAACGCCCTACAGAGTTATCGTCTATGGTAACGAGGTACCTTAACTCGGCGAAAGTGTACAACAGGGGTAGGCTATGAGGCTAAACTCCCTCAGACATTTATAGGTTACGTTATGACTAAAGAAATGCAATACTCAAGAAACTACGTTAATATTAAGCCTCTAATAATGTAGAATAGAAGCAGGCTAAAGGTATGACAGTGAAATGCTAAATGACAAATGTACACGCCTACTTGAAAGCGCGTGCACTAGAATAACTGTCCCCTACTAACATGCACTAGCATGTAGCATACAAGATGTTCATGATCCAGTAGATACCTAATAATACACATGGAAGGAACATAAACAGTAGTCACTTATTGTAATAATGAATCTATACTTGGAATAACTAAAAGGTTGCAGGCAACAGTACTGCGCCGGTAGCCTACTACCGCATAGGCTACTTCGCTTCTCTCACTGTCTCCCCTCTGAGTCCGTATGCGCCCTACGCAACAGAACTCCGGACACAGCAGCAAAACGACAGTGCAGTTAATTGATACATGAAAGTATTAATAGTGTTGTCTTGTGTGTGAGTAATGTGTATTGTAAAGTGTTACATACATAAACTTAAAGAGAGCTGCAATGCATAGTAAAATAAAGATATCACCCACTCATCATCCCCATGTGTTCTAGCTAGCAGGCCAAGTCACAGGAACAACGAGTCCCAGCACCGAAAGCGAGAACCCAGGAAAAGACTGCAGAGAACACAAGGACAGATAAATTACGTTACTCTACTATACCGGCACTACGAGCGAGCTGTAGTCTCTGGTACTGCACTCGCTCCTGGCTCGGTAGGCAAATCAAGGCTAAGTCCTCGCCCCTCTACAGACAACTCCTGGGCATGGTCGGGCTCTTACACATGGCACTAGTCTAGTCACAAATTGGATGATGAGCTGGGCATATAACTCGTGAACATGTAGAACGTTCACCAACTATCCTCATCAAGAAGATCGCTGTTCACATTAACCCCTTAAATCTAATACATGTAAATATATGCTTGTCCTAAGAGTAATACGAGAGGTGAGTGCTGAAACTCCTTTAGGACCTCAAGGGAAGGGTATGCATTTAAATAGAGAGAAGAATGAAATGAGAGTAATGTCGTCAGAGAGAAAGAGTGCAACCGTGAGAAATTGGGAGAGAGGGCAAGGGATGTTAGAATCTCAAAGGTTCTAGGCAACCTGATCATGGAACACACAGCGAGCCTCCATGCAATGTGCAGTACGACAACATGGGCAGCCAGGCAGCATATGCAGGCGGCAATGTACTACCAACCCTGTCGCACCTAGCTATAAGCGCAGGGCTGCCAACCGGTCCATACGTCTGGCAACCATTGCTACCCTCTCGCTCTGAAGTCTAACTCACTCTCTCTCTCTGAATTCCTATTATCTCATCTATCAACTTCTCTATTGATACTACATATTAAATGGAAGGTCTCGACATGGCTTAAAACAAAACCCACCACTGGTTAGCAAATGACGAGACCTTTGCAGAGATACAAAGAACATAGTTATACGTTGTCACACTCAATATAAGCAGCCAACACGGCACCGCACCGGCACACGGCACCGCACCGGCACACGGCACAGTGGAGTACCAAGGAGTACAATCAGGTTGCGTTGCCACGCACTGGGCGTCACACTATCTATCTATCTATTGCCGGATGCCTTACTCCCCTTACGAGGGTGGCCATACACAGAATGCCCCCAAGCGGACCTATTCCCTGTGAGAGGGACAACCCGAGCCAGTTTAATGAAGGACTTACAGGATTGACATTAGTGTTAAAATAGTAAATCTCGTTAAAAACTAATAAAACTTCAAAACGCATGAGAAGGTTGTATATTCGGGCGTACGGCCATGTTTACGTAGGTCGATCGCTCGCGGAGTTCCCGTCCATTTTGACGGCTATTTTTTCTGTTATTTGACCCCTGCTGGCAATATATAGTATAGGCCTATGATGATGATAATAAGTAAGGGGGGCCTCAACCTATTATTGTATCCCACGGCAGTCAAAATAGACGGGAACATTAACGCGAGCGTCCGCGTGGTGTAAACAAGACGGGCAGTACGCCGGAATACTACAAGCTTGCCAAACGCACCCACAAATTTACCGTACTTTAAGTAGGATGGGTCAATATGGCGGCGACACGGCAGCAACTTTCGCAAGTGACGCTCGGAATCCGGATGTCGAATTCACTCAAATTTCGCCTCCAAGCAGCAAACACCTTGACAATGACAGATATTGGTATAATCCTGTGTAGCGGGAGGACCTGTATTTATATCTCAATAATTTGGTAATGTTGCAATATATTTTTACATTTTACATTCATAAATAATCCACTAATATACTAGGTTAGGTTAGGTTATGTTAAAGATATTGTTCAATGCTTAGTAAATAGGCATCTGAAAAACAATTCCACCCACTACACAGGATCTTACCCAGATATTCTTGGAGTTCAGTTCACTTGTTTCTTTGTGTTTTCTAGTTTAATATTGAGTCTTTCATAATTTGTGCTCTCTTTTTCGGGTTTCGACTGCATTTTTGCACCAAAATAGAATATTTTTGCGCGAACCTGGAATTTTGAAATATTTGGGGTATGGTGCAAAGTTTAATTTCGCCAACTTAGACGGCGCCAAATTCAGTGCTCGACTGTAAGTGAAAAATGAAACCCTTTAACCCGGTAAGCGCTAAATAGACCTAGGGGCTAGGGTAGTTATTTGTGTATTTCTAGCCTTGGATTCTGACAGAATTCGTTATATTTACAATATAGACCATTATTTGTTTTCGGTATGCTTTTATTTTACATATATGATGTATATATGAACCTTCAAGAGTGCTAAAATAAGTGGGAAAAGCATTTGGGTGGTGAAAAACGAAGATATTGGCCACCCGGTCGTAATGTCAGGCGAGAGAGAGCTACAGTCAACCCTCCTCTCTCGCTGTCTGTGAGGTAACTGAGGGGAGCGGGGCGGTGTGGGCTGATGTCTGGGTGTTACATATCGATCTTTTCTGCAACCCACTTGTGCTACATTATCGCGGGAGAGAAAAATAACCGATAAATGATGATAATAAGAGGGAAAATAGGTGATAATTGAGGAGGGGAGGGAGGGGGGAATAAGGTGGGGAAGGAGGGGAGGGGGGTGGGTGAGATTTACATGGATGAGTACTGGAGGGGAATTATCTCACCTAGAGACAAATTTTTTTTTTTTGATAGGCCCTTTTTTTTTTGGAAAGCTTTTTTTATGGTCCTGCTTCCGTGAGGCCTATCGCGTTCCCTATAGGAAGCCTTCCGTGAGGCCTATCGCGCTTGCCAGGTTAAAAACTGTACCTCTAGGCCCCCTACTATACTGTACTGGCAACATATATGATGATTTCTATGAATCATGGATCCCACGGCAATCCTGATTAGCCGTACCGTTACTGTTTTCCAAAACTCTCCCTAAAGATAATTCAATTTTTACAGTAGTCGCGGCGGATCCCCAGATTGACCGTCGTGATTGTCACCTAAACATCTACAAAAATTACAAAGTACAAAAAAAAAAGTAGGCCTAGGCCTAATTATTCCAAAATTCTCCCCATAAAAGTTCATTTTATACACCAAACAAGCTTTGGTAAATCTACAGTTATACTACCCCTCCCCCACCTCCCCCCTTCAAAACACGCCTTTTAGCGTATTTTTGGATGGTTCAGCAGACGCGGAAACTGGAAAAATACTTATTTTGATAACAATTTATCACCAACCAGATACGAGTTTTTCAGGTAATTTGTTGTTGTTTTTTTATTTTTTATTTGATATACAGTGTTGTTTAATACCGAGGACCGTCGCATTATAGTGTTTGATATACAGTGTTGTTTAATACCGAGGACCGTCGCATTATAGTGTTTGATATACAGTGTTGTTTAATACCGAGGACCGTCGCATTATAGTGTTTGATATACAGTGTTGTTTAATACCGAGGACCGTCGCATTATAGTGTTTGATATACAGTGTTGTTTAATACCGAGGACCGTCGCATTATAGTGTTTGATATACAGTGTTGTTTAATACCGAGGACCGTCGCATTATAGTGTTTGATATACAGTGTTGTTTAATACCGAGGACCGTCGCATTATAGTGTTTGATATACAGTGTTGTTTAATACCGAGGACCGTCGCATTATAGTGTTTGATATACAGTGTTGTTTAATACCGAGGACCGTCGCATTATAGTGTTTGATATACAGTGTTGTTTAATACCGAGGACCGTCGCATTATAGTGTTTGATATACAGTGTTGTTTAATACCGAGGACCGTCGCATTATAGTGTTTGATATACAGTGTTGTTTAATACCGAGGACCGTCGCATTATAGTGTTTGATATACAGTGTTGTTTAATACCGAGGACCGTCGCATTATAGTGTTTGATATACAGTGTTGTTTAATACCGAGGACCGTCGCATTATAGTGTTTGATATACAGTGTTGTTTAATACCGAGGACCGTCGCATTATAGTGTTTGATATACAGTGTTGTTTAATACCGAGGACCGTCGCATTATAGTGTTTGATATACAGTGTTGTTTAATACCGAGGACCGTCGCATTATAGTGTTTGATATACAGTGTTGTTTAATACCGAGGACCGTCGCATTATAGTGTTTGATATACAGTGTTGTTTAATACCGAGGACCGTCGCATTATAGTGTTTGATATACAGTGTTGTTTAATACCGAGGACCGTCGCATTATAGTGTTTGATATACAGTGTTGTTTAATACCGAGGACCGTCGCATTATAGTGTTTGATATACAGTGTTGTTTAATACCGAGGACCGTCGCATTATAGTGTTTGATATACAGTGTTGTTTAATACCGAGGACCGTCGCATTATAGTGTTTGATATACAGTGTTGTTTAATACCGAGGACCGTCGCATTATAGTGTTTGATATACAGTGTTGTTTAATACCGAGGACCGTCGCATTATAGTGTTTGATATACAGTGTTGTTTAATACCGAGGACCGTCGCATTATAGTGTTTGATATACAGTGTTGTTTAATACCGAGGACCGTCGCATTATAGTGTTTGATATACAGTGTTGTTTAATACCGAGGACCGTCGCATTATAGTGTTTGATATACAGTGTTGTTTAATACCGAGGACCGTCGCATTATAGTGTTTGATATACAGTGTTGTTTAATACCGAGGACCGTCGCATTATAGTGTTTGATATACAGTGTTGTTTAATACCGAGGACCGTCGCATTATAGTGTTTGATATACAGTGTTGTTTAATACCGAGGACCGTCGCATTATAGTGTTTGATATACAGTGTTGTTTAATACCGAGGACCGTCGCATTATAGTGTTTGATATACAGTGTTGTTTAATACCGAGGACCGTCGCATTATAGTGTTTGATATACAGTGTTGTTTAATACCGAGGACCGTCGCATTATAGTGTTTGATATACAGTGTTGTTTAATACCGAGGACCGTCGCATTATAGTGTTTGATATACAGTGTTGTTTAATACCGAGGACCGTCGCATTATAGTGTTTGATATACAGTGTTGTTTAATACCGAGGACCGTCGCATTATAGTGTTTGATATACAGTGTTGTTTAATACCGAGGACCGTCGCATTATAGTGTTTGATATACAGTGTTGTTTAATACCGAGGACCGTCGCATTATAGTGTTTGATATACAGTGTTGTTTAATACCGAGGACCGTCGCATTATAGTGTTTGATATACAGTGTTGTTTAATACCGAGGACCGTCGCATTATAGTGTTTGATATACAGTGTTGTTTAATACCGAGGACCGTCGCATTATAGTGTTTGATATACAGTGTTGTTTAATACCGAGGACCGTCGCATTATAGTGTTTGATATACAGTGTTGTTTAATACCGAGGACCGTCGCATTATAGTGTTTGATATACAGTGTTGTTTAATACCGAGGACCGTCGCATTATAGTGTTTGATATACAGTGTTGTTTAATACCGAGGACCGTCGCATTATAGTGTTTGATATACAGTGTTGTTTAATACCGAGGACCGTCGCATTATAGTGTTTGATATACAGTGTTGTTTAATACCGAGGACCGTCGCATTATAGTGTTTGATATACAGTGTTGTTTAATACCGAGGACCGTCGCATTATAGTGTTTGATATACAGTGTTGTTTAATACCGAGGACCGTCGCATTATAGTGTTTGATATACAGTGTTGTTTAATACCGAGGACCGTCGCATTATAGTGTTTGATATACAGTGTTGTTTAATACCGAGGACCGTCGCATTATAGTGTTTGATATACAGTGTTGTTTAATACCGAGGACCGTCGCATTATAGTGTTTGATATACAGTGTTGTTTAATACCGAGGACCGTCGCATTATAGTGTTTGATATACAGTGTTGTTTAATACCGAGGACCGTCGCATTATAGTGTTTGATATACAGTGTTGTTTAATACCGAGGACCGTCGCATTATAGTGTTTGATATACAGTGTTGTTTAATACCGAGGACCGTCGCATTATAGTGTTTGATATACAGTGTTGTTTAATACCGAGGACCGTCGCATTATAGTGTTTGATATACAGTGTTGTTTAATACCGAGGACCGTCGCATTATAGTGTTTGATATACAGTGTTGTTTAATACCGAGGACCGTCGCATTATAGTGTTTGATATACAGTGTTGTTTAATACCGAGGACCGTCGCATTATAGTGTTTGATATACAGTGTTGTTTAATACCGAGGACCGTCGCATTATAGTGTTTGATATACAGTGTTGTTTAATACCGAGGACCGTCGCATTATAGTGTTTGATATACAGTGTTGTTTAATACCGAGGACCGTCGCATTATAGTGTTTGATATACAGTGTTGTTTAATACCGAGGACCGTCGCATTATAGTGTTTGATATACAGTGTTGTTTAATACCGAGGACCGTCGCATTATAGTGTTTGATATACAGTGTTGTTTAATACCGAGGACCGTCGCATTATAGTGTTTGATATACAGTGTTGTTTAATACCGAGGACCGTCGCATTTTAGTATTTTTAACATTAGCGTAACCTAACCTAACCGAAAACTAACCTGTCTCGCGACTGGTCTAAACCCAGCTCACGTTCCCTGTTTATGGGTGCGCAACGGTCTAAACCCAGCTCACGTTCCCTGTTTATGGGTTCGCGAAGGTTTGTAATACTGTACTTCAATGTATCTATTTCAAGTCAAATATAAATTTCCACGCATCATCAAACCATACTACGTCTGCTACTGATAATATTAACCCATTAGTACCAACAGAATAGCCACAAAATAGGGGTAGTATAACTGTAGATTTATCCCAGTTTTAAATACAGCCTCCCCATAGAGGATAATTATGTATTTGAGTACAATTTTAGTTACTGGACACCTATTTGACAGGTACCACCGAGGATTTAATACATATTTTTTTTTCGGTTTCCACGCATCCAACACCAAGCTACACCTTTTGCTGGTCCGGTAATAGTATTGAAAACGATACAGGCCTAATAATTTTTTAAATGTGGTTTTCGACGAGAATAAAACAGTACGTTTGTGCCGAAAATCGGCGGCGGAGTGAGTCCGTCGTCGCTTCGGATCGTATCGGTTTGTTTACCCAGGATGCTCGAGGTATCTACGGCCAGCTGTTTTACTTGCCCCCTGATGGCCACATATCTATCTATCTATCTATTGCCTGACGCCGTGATCCCCGAAGGGGTGGCCACGAACGAACCGCCCCCATGCACCTCTGTCCCCAGTCAGTCGACACCCCTCCCCCCAACCAGCACTGCCCTTGTTCATGTACTTCCTCACTCCATCCTTCCACCTCATATTCGGTCTACCTCTCCCTCTCTGTCCCTCCACCTCGCTCTCGTACACCCTCTTAGTCATTCTCTCGCTTTCCATACGTTCCATATGGCCGAACCATCTCAAGTTGTTCCTTTTCACACTTTCCAGCACATCTACCTCCACACCACACCTCCTTCTTACTTCCTCATTAGTCTGTCTATCCCTCCATGTAACTCCGCACGCACTTCTTAAGTAATTCATTTCCACTGCTCTCACTCTTGGTCTGAGTCTCTCAACCAACGTCCATGCTTCGCTTCCGTAAGTCAGTGTCGGGATTACCACACTGTCATGCAAGGACTTCTTCACTTCCATACTGACCACCCTATTTCTTGTTACTGCTTTTAGCGTTCCTACAACCCTCTTCCCCTGTTGTACCCTCTCCCGCACTTCTTCATCCATAGTCCCATCTTTACTCAACACACTGCCCAGATACTTAGAAGAGTTGACGATCTCCATAGCCTGGCCACATATATGACGATTATTATAATTCACGGGGGGGTGAGAGGGGGCAGAGCCCCCCCCTCACCCCTGTCCTGTATCCCACGGCCTATAACGCAAGTCTTGATAAAAAAATGGACCCAACATCTGGTTATATAAGCTTAGCCATTTGAAGTCGACCGCCAAGGTGGGACCGGGAAGTCACTCCGAGCGTAAAGTAAACAAAGCGACGCTGCTTCCACGAACGCAACCGAGTTGTCTTTATATTTCGTCTCGTATTATCATTATTAAAGTGTCCCCATTGCTTTTTTAGTGTTTCGTACACCAGAAAAGGGTGTAGCTTGGTGTGGGATGCGTGGAAACCGAAAACAAATATAAGAACATAAGAAAATGGGAGTCTGCAGAAAGCCGATTGGCCTAAGCAAGGCAGATCCCTGTCCCACACAACCCCAATTACAAAGCCCAATTATAGGCTCAACACTCTAATACCCTGAGGATCATCTTACCAAAACGGTTAGAGATTAACGCAGGATTACGGGGGTCTGCAGAGCGCTGATTGGCCCAACCCTGCTGATCCCCCTTCACACCCAACCCTTCTCGTCCATATGCTTATCCAATTTTATCTTAAAGCTCCCTATCGTTTTTAATCCCACTATAGCACTTGGTAGTCCATTCCACCCATCTACAACTCTGTTACCAAACCAATATTTGCCTATATCTTTTCTGAAACGAAATTTATCTAATTTGAAACCATTGGTACGAGTTCTTTCGCTATCACTGAGCTTTAGTACATTTGTCATGTCCCCTTTGTTAATCCCACTAACCCACTTGAACACCTCTATCATATCCCCTCTAACTCTGCGTCTCTCTAACGAATGTAAGCCTAATTTCTTCAACCTTTCTTTATACGGAAGATTTATAATATTATGGATCATTTTTGTCATTCTACGTTGTACTCTCTCCAATGAATCTATGTCCATTCTGTAATAAGGACACCAAAATTGAACAGCATAATCCATATGGGGTCTCACTAATGACAAGTAAAGTTTTAAGATAACATCAGCAGTTCTGTTACTCACACTCCTTGAGATGAACCCGAGAATCTTGTTTGCCTTGTTTCGAACGCTTATACACTGTTGTCTAGGCTTCAAATCATTGCTAACAAACACACCTAGATCTTTCTCACAATTCGAGTTTTCTAATTCCACATTAGCTAGTTTATATTTAACATTTGTATGCATCTTCCCTATCTTTAATACCTTGCATTTGTCAATGTTAAACTTCATCTGCCAATTTACTGACCATTCGTGTAAGGTATCTAGATCCCTTTGGAGGCACTCTATATCTCTATCTGAATCAATTGTTCTCCCCATTTTGGTATCGTCTGCAAATTTACTTATCCTACTAGTTATACCTAAATCAAGGTCATTTATGTATATAACAAACAACAGGGGACCTAATACAGATCCCTGGGGGACACCACTTTTGACTGCTCCCCATTCTGACTTTGTACCATTTATGCTGACTCTCTGCTTCCTACCAATTAGCCATGACCTAATCCATCCCAACAACGCCCCACCTATTCCATGCGCCTCAACCTTTCTCATCAATCTCTCATGGAGTCATGGGGGACTCTGTCGAAAGCTTTACTGAAATCTAAATATATTATATCATATGACTTGTCATTATCTACTGCTTCATATACCTCTGAGAAAAAACTAAGCAAATTAGTAAGGCAAGAACGTCCCTGAGTGAATCCATGCTGAGAAGAATTTATTAAATTAAATGTATCTAAGTGGTTTCTAATGGTTTTTAATTAATTTCATTGGGGGGTGTGGTGGTGAGATTAATAAAAATAATTTTACTAGCAATAATTGACTCTAGTAGCTTTCCTATGATTGATGTAAGACTAATGGGACGGTAATTGGATGCTATTGATTTGTCACCTTTTTTGAAGATCGGAACTACGTTTGCAAGCTTCCAAGCTTCTGGAACTATACCCGTCTCCAATGACTTGTTAAATAAAAATGTTAATGGGTAACTTAACTCATCCCTACATTCTTTTAATACTCTAGCATATACCTCATCAGGACCAGGCGATTTATGAGGTTTCAGTCTGTCAATTTCCTTAAGCACATCATTTCTACTTATAGTAACCGTACTTAACCTATTTTCTATACTATCGCTATATACCTTACGGACTTCTGGAAACTGTGCCAAATTTTCATTAGTGAAAACGGAAAGAAATTGACTATTTAACCCTCCAGCCCCGGCTATGTATTATATATATATTCCTCGAAATCCGGGTGTTTTGGCCGAAAAACGTCTAGGCTAGGCTACCGTATATTCGTTAATCAGACTGCTTCCCGCATTCCCGCGCATCCCCAAGCGTAGCTGTGTTATTTACCTGTAAAATGGCATTAAGTAGAGCTCTCTAAGTCAACTGGGTGAGCTGTGATGATGATTTCATTGGAGATAACTTTATGGCCAAACCAGCCACTTTACACCACTTTTCGATACTGAACAACAACATACAGGCACACACGAACAAGCGACGCTCTCCTTCTTGTGGCCGGAGATGCGGAGCGTCGGTCCAGCCGGCTGTTGTTTACATGCGTCGGACCGACGCCTCGCACAGCAAGCTCACAGGCTGTGACGTCATGGGTGTTTAAGTGGGTGTACAAGAGGTCATCCGGGTTGCCTGGGCCAAGGTTTTTATGGGTGTACAAGAGGGCATCCGGGAAGGAAGGGTTAATGTACTGCACATTTCTAAATCATTTTCTGTCATTTCTCCTGTCGAAGTTTTAAGGGGACCAATTACATCTCTAACCTTGGATTTATATAGTTGGTAAAAAGCTTTAGGATTATTTTTTGAGTCATTGGCAACCTTAATTTCATAAGTTCTTTTTTCTTTCCTAATATCCTTTTTTACCTGTCTTGATAGATTCTGATAGTAAGCAAGTAGGTGAATTTCGCCTTTTCTAATTTTTCTATATATTCCTCTCTTTTGTCCTAGAAGATCTAATAGTCTATTATTCATCCATTTGGGTTGGTTCTGTGTTGATCTAAATTTTCTTTTGGGGATGTATTTATGTATTAAATCGTTGGCGGTACCTGTCAAATAGCTATCCAGTAACTAAAATCGTACCTGTATATTTTACAGTATTTTTGAAATTCTACATATAAATAGTAATCTTTGAACAATGTTTTTTCATACTCTCCCTATAGAGGGCAGTTTCCTAATTTTATTGTTTTTCCATGGTAAATTCTTTACTTTACATAAGAACATAAGAACATAAGAACATAAGAAAATGGGAGTCTGCAGAAAGCCGATTGGCCCAAGCAAGGCAGATCCCTGTCCCACACAACCCCAATTACAAAGCCCAATTATAGGCTCAACACTCTAATACCCTGAGGATCATCTTACCAAAACGGTTAGAGATTAACGCAGGATTACGGGGGTCTGCAGAGCGCTGATTGGCCCAACCCTGCTGATCCCCCTTCACACCCAACCCTTCTCGTCCATATGCTTATCCAATTTTATCTTAAAGCTCCCTATCGTTTTTAATCCCACTATAGCACCTGGTAGTCCATTCCACCCATCTACAACTCTGTTACCAAACCAATATTTGCCTATATCTTTTCTGAAACGAAATTTATCTAATTTGAAACCATTGGTACGAGTTCTTTCGCTATCACTGAGCTTTAGTACATTTGTCATGTTCCCTTTGTTAATCCCACTAACCCACTTGAACACCTCTATCATATCCCCTCTAACTCTGCGTCTCTCTAACGAATGTAAGCCTAATTTCTTCAACCTTTCTTTATACGGAAGATTTCTAATATTATGGATCATTTTTGTCATTCTACGTTGTACTCTCTCCAATGAATCTATGTCCATTCTGTAATAAGGACACCAAAATTGAACAGCATAATCCATATGGGGTCTCACTAATGACAAGTAAAGTTTTAAGATAACATCAGCAATTCTGTTACTCACACTCCTTGAGATGAACCCGAGAATCCTGTTTGCCTTGTTTCGAACGCTTATACACTGTTGTCTAGGCTTCAAATCATTGCTAACAAACACACCTAGATCTTTCTCACAATTCGAGTTTTCTAATTCCACATTAGCTAGTTTATATTTAACATTTGTATGCATCTTCCCTATCTTTAATACCTTGCATTTGTCAATGTTAAACTTCATCTGCCAATTTACTGACCATTCGTGTAAGGTATCTAGATCCCTTTGGAGGCACTCTATATCTCTATCTGAATCAATTGTTCTCCCCATTTTGGTATCGTCTGCAAATTTACTTATCCTACTAGTTATACCTAAATCTAGGTCATTTATGTATATAACAAACAACAGAGGACCTAATACAGATCCCTGGGGGACACCACTTTTGACTGCTCCCCATTCTGACTTCGTACCATTTATGCTGACTCTCTGCTTCCTACCAATTAGCCATGACCTAATCCATCCCAACAACGCCCCACCTATTCCATGCGCCTCAACCTTTCTCATCAATCTCTCATGGGGGACTCTGTCGAAAGCTTTACTGAAATCTAAATATATTATATCATATGACTTGTCATTATCTACTGCTTCATATACCTCTGAGAAAAAACTAAGCAAATTAGTAAGGCAAGAACGTCCCTGAGTGAATCCATGCTGAGAAGAATTTATTAAATTAAATGTATCTAAGTGGTTTCTAATTTTACTAGCAATAATTGACTCTAGTAGCTTTCCTATGATTGATGTAAGACTAATGGGACGGTAATTGGATGCTATTGATTTGTCACCTTTTTTGAAGATCGGAACTACGTTTGCAAGCTTCCAAGCTTCTGGAACTATACCTGTCTCCAATGACTTGTTAAATAAAAATGTTAATGGGTAACTTAACTCATCCCTACATTCTTTTAATACTCTAGCATATACCTCATCAGGACCAGGCGATTTATGAGGTTTCAGTCTGTCAATTTCCTTAAGCACATCATTTCTACTTATAGTAACCGTACTTAACCTATTTTCTATACTATCGCTATATACCTTACGGACTTCTGGAAACTGTGCCAAATTTTCATTAGTGAAAACGGAATAAATTACTTTAACCTCCCATTTTCCTTGATCTTCATAGCCTAGCCCTCCCATTTATAGATTGTTGGATTATCCAACTTGGATAGGCCTAGCCTAATTTCCACCTCTTCAATTTTTACAGTAATTTTTCCAAAATTCTCCCCATAGGCCTACAAGTTAATTTTCCACACCAAACGATACTTTTAAATAAAGTCTCCCCATAGAGGATATATAGTTAGGCCTATTCAATATTTTACACTATTTTTCAAGAAATTCTCCCTAGGCTGTAAAAGGTCATTTTGGATTTTTTGGATTTTAATACCACAAATTTTCCGAGTGTTTTTTATAAACAAAATTGGTCATTTGCATCAATATATAGTGTTTGTAATTAATTAGAAATCTCGGGAAACCCTATTTTCCCCATTAGGCCTATCGATCGATGTTGAGACACGCTCGCTCCCCGATAGTGATTTGAAAAGACATTAGCCTAACCTAACCTAACCTAGTATTATGGGTGGGGGCTGCCGCCCCCACACCCCCGCTGGTTGAGTACCCTTAATAAAAAAATAAAAAAATTGGCTGTCGATTATACGAAGGTGAAAGAAAGGTCGATGAAGTCTATGGTGTTTACTCTGCAATCTTCAGCTTGATTGTACATTGATAACGGGAAAGTATCGTATTGACAACCTTGTTAGCCTACGAAAATTAAATTTTAGTACCATACTTTTATATTAGTTTTTCCGAGGGTTTAACACATTTTCATATGATCTTTAGAGCTATCAATAACTGGAAGTACAGTACCGTATTGACAACCTTGTTACAAAAAAGACATTTTAGTACCATACTTTGTTATTAGGTTTTGCCGAGGGTTAAAACAAATTTTCTTATGATCTTTAAAGCATATAGATTAAATATCTATCTTCAAATACATCAACAAAATTTGTGGTATTAAAATAACATTGAACCGTCATTTTGGTAAATCTACAGTTATACTACCCCTCCCCCACTACCCCCACCACCTCCCCCCTTCAAAACACGCCTTTTAGCGTGTTTTTGGATGGTTCAGCAGACGCGGAAACTGGAAAAAAACGTATTTTGATAAAAAATTACCACCAACCAGATACCGGTACTAGTTTTTCAGGTAATTTGTTGTTGTTTTTCATGTTTTCTTTGATATACAGTGTTGTTTAATACCGAGGACCGTCGCATTATAGTGTTTGATATACAGTGTTGTTTAATACCGAGGACCGTCGCATTATAGTGTTTGATATACAGTGTTGTTTAATACCGAGGACCGTCGCATTATAGTGTTTGATATACAGTGTTGTTTAATACCGAGGACCGTCGCATTATAGTGTTTGATATACAGTGTTGTTTAATACCGAGGACCGTCGCATTATAGTGTTTGATATACAGTGTTGTTTAATACCGAGGACCGTCGCATTATAGTGTTTGATATACAGTGTTGTTTAATACCGAGGACCGTCGCATTATAGTGTTTGATATACAGTGTTGTTTAATACCGAGGACCGTCGCATTATAGTGTTTGATATACAGTGTTGTTTAATACCGAGGACCGTCGCATTATAGTGTTTGATATACAGTGTTGTTTAATACCGAGGACCGTCGCATTATAGTGTTTGATATACAGTGTTGTTTAATACCGAGGACCGTCGCATTATAGTGTTTGATATACAGTGTTGTTTAATACCGAGGACCGTCGCATTATAGTGTTTGATATACAGTGTTGTTTAATACCGAGGACCGTCGCATTATAGTGTTTGATATACAGTGTTGTTTAATACCGAGGACCGTCGCATTATAGTGTTTGATATACAGTGTTGTTTAATACCGAGGACCGTCGCATTATAGTGTTTGATATACAGTGTTGTTTAATACCGAGGACCGTCGCATTATAGTGTTTGATATACAGTGTTGTTTAATACCGAGGACCGTCGCATTATAGTGTTTGATATACAGTGTTGTTTAATACCGAGGACCGTCGCATTATAGTGTTTGATATACAGTGTTGTTTAATACCGAGGACCGTCGCATTATAGTGTTTGATATACAGTGTTGTTTAATACCGAGGACCGTCGCATTATAGTGTTTGATATACAGTGTTGTTTAATACCGAGGACCGTCGCATTATAGTGTTTGATATACAGTGTTGTTTAATACCGAGGACCGTCGCATTATAGTGTTTGATATACAGTGTTGTTTAATACCGAGGACCGTCGCATTATAGTGTTTGATATACAGTGTTGTTTAATACCGAGGACCGTCGCATTATAGTGTTTGATATACAGTGTTGTTTAATACCGAGGACCGTCGCATTATAGTGTTTGATATACAGTGTTGTTTAATACCGAGGACCGTCGCATTATAGTGTTTGATATACAGTGTTGTTTAATACCGAGGACCGTCGCATTATAGTGTTTGATATACAGTGTTGTTTAATACCGAGGACCGTCGCATTATAGTGTTTGATATACAGTGTTGTTTAATACCGAGGACCGTCGCATTATAGTGTTTGATATACAGTGTTGTTTAATACCGAGGACCGTCACATTTTAGTATTTGTAACATTAGCCTAGCCTAGCCTAGCCTAGCCTAACCTAACCTAACCGAAAAGTAACCTGTCATCGTCATCGCGACGGTCTAAACTCCCCCTCACGTTCCCTGTTTATAGGTGCGCGACGGTCTAAACCCTGCTCACGTTCCCTGTTTATGGGTTCGCGAAGGTTTGTAATACTTCAATGTATCTATTTCAAGTCAAATATACATTTCCGTGCATCATCAAACCATACTAAGTCTACTATTAATAATATTAACCCATTAGTACCAACAGAATAGCCACAAAATAGGGGTAGTATAACTGTAGATTTATCGTCATTTTTTCTAGGCTACTTTTGGACCATGCTTTTTCATCGAAAATCCCTATAGGCCTAGGCTAGGCCTATAGGGCAATTTTCCTTATTTTATTACGTTTTTCATCTTAATTTGCGTAATTTAACCCCACATTTTCCCTGAACTTTATAGGCTAGCCCTCCCCACTGCCCCCACATCAGCCACATGGCCTAGGCTAGAGGCCAGATTGTTGGATAGACCTCATGGATAAATACTACTTTCCACGGGTCCTTGGTATGAAACAAGACGGTATATCGAAGAAAAAACGGACAAAATAAGATATATATACTATAAATGCTTCAATTTTTACCGAAACAATCTTACCCAAATCGAAGTGACGCCACTGCTAGAATCCTCATATGTGGAAATATATGGAACATCTGGGCCTCCTACTCTCTGAAAAGAAACATATATATACATAGAAACCTCTGAGCATAATAGTTACCTGCTCCACTTCCTGTAGACGCCGATTTTTTCATATTTTCGACGAGTTTTTTGGATTCGCCGGTGACGTAACAAAAATGGCGGTCGCTTAGTCCGATTCGTAAGCCTAAATAATTTTGCATTAATTTCATGTCTATATACTTTTATTACTGATATATTGTATGAAAAAGATCATATATATATATATATGATAATATTCAAGGACACTAGTGCGACGTTATGAGAAACAATTTATTAGGGAAAATAGGCACCAATAGATTCGTCATATTTTTCTCCATATAGTCCGCATGGAGGATTTTCGTTATCGACAAATTGAAAAATACCCACTTCACAGACAAATACACCAAAAATCTAAGTCAAAGCGGGGGTGTGGGGGCGGCAGCCCCCACCTATAATACTAGGTTAGGTTAGGTAAGGTTGTTAGGTTAGGCTAATGTCCTTTCAAAGGGGTATATGCTAGTAAACACTAGGATACCCTATACCCAGTCAGAGGTAAGAAGAAGAAGAAGAAGAGTCCTGCAGTAGTCTCCTTGAATGTTACCATATATATAATTTAGCATTGTCTTGAACCGTAGAAGTGTACTAATTAATACAATAACCTAATTAACGATCACTAAGGGCCTGTTGCGGCTTACTGACTATTCCGTCCTCAGACCATTTCGACTAGAAGATCCCGCCCGCTTAGCTAGGTCCTTCCCGCCCGAATGTTGTGGGCGGGAAGAGCCAAACATCAATCCTTCCTTGGCTGATTCCGCCTTCTAAGATTAGACCGTCCCGCCCGTTTGTAAGGTTCGCGTATACCTTAAACTGTGCTTGCCTAAATGTGCAATGAAAAAGCCTGTAGCCTTGAAATTTGTGATTGTATCTAACCTGATATGACGCCCATTAATAGGAAAAATCACAACCAATTAATTTGCCAATTGTCCATTTTCAGCCGATGGTGATTAGCATATTTCCCATGTTTATAGAAATCAGTTACTTTGCAAATACAGTAGAGTAGCGAATAATGGAGTGATCATGAAAACGTGACTACCCCTTGAAGTTGGTGACTGGACGACTCGGCCCATGGGACAACTCGGCTCGGACAGCTCGGCCCACTTTTGGACAACTCGGCCATGACGGCGAGACAACTCGGCCCATTACTTGAGACAGCTCGGGCCCCATGTTTTGCTATGGGGCAATTTGACGAGACCAGTCAGGATTAGGATGGGGAGAGCTAAGTGAAGGGTTTATGGGTGAGGCCATGTATGCAGCACCAAATCCTGTCCTCTGCGTATGCGCGGTCTTTTCCCTAATATTTTTATTATGTTATTTAGGCTCAACTGTTAGGTTAATTTAAGTTAGGTTAGGTTAGGTTAAGATAATATAATTGAAATAACAGAGAAACAGTTACCCACATATTCACCACCACAGCCAACTTCACCTATAGCTGCTCACCACCACCACCACCACACCTCCCCCGCATCAGAGAACACGTCGACTGAAGGACTCAAGGATAACAATTATATACCTCTGCAGGGCAGAAGATAACATGTGATCAGTTCTCGCCGATATTACACTTATCCTGCAACACCCCACACCTACAAACTTGCAACCACTGTCCACTCCATCTACCTCCAGCCTGTAAAACACATAAGCAGCCCCAGACCAAATCATAAGACAATATCATATTATATCACCTCACCCCAGAGTTAAAAAGGACACAACCGCCCCCAGACAACACGAGTTACTACCATCGAGATGACACGCCCTCTAACACCAGGGAAAAACTTATCCATCAACATAACCAATTCCAAAGTCCAACAGAAGAAGAAAAGCGACGAAGAGAAATCAATCAAGAAATGGCACTATAAGTAAATAAGTATATCACCCCTCTCCAAGCCACAAGGAACTAACCGCCCTACAACATCCTACCCCTAGGCGCCTTTCTGATGCTCAACCACATCACCCCCGAGGCCCTGAGAAACGGTATGACTATGACGGAAGATTTTAGGATCGACATCTCAATCTAGAGCTGTTCTTGACACCCCGGGTAAAAGGACAGATTCGAAAGTTGAGGACACAGTTGAAGAGTTGTTCAGTTGATCGCAAGGCGTAGACACAATTACGAGACTGTAGTCACCCATTATACTAATTATTTTTAGTGGGTATCAACAAGCTGGTTTATTAGAGCCTTCTGGGTGAAGTAATCTAATATTCTCGGCCTACCTCAACCCCGGCGCTATTGTGGATATAAGCAGACAGTCGGGTACTAACTAGCTTTATCCAGGATAGACCAAACCACAAGAAATTCATCAAAGTATTTTTAAAGACCAGAGTAGACAGGAGTTCACTCCTGCGTTCGCTCGATTCTATTTTGTCACGGCTTGGGCCAGGCAATTTAGTTATTTAAGGTCCCAAACCAAAGTTGTGGGGCTGGGCGCAATACGGAGTAGAGGATAAGACTAGGAAACACTAATTAAAGAAGCTGAAGGAGACGGGTATGGAGGAGAAACCGCATAAGATGTGGGAGGGAGAAAGTGGGGGACTTTCCAAGCATATCGGCTAAGACAAGGGGGCGATTAACCCTCTCACGACCATATGATGCAGAGGTTGCCATATTAGCAATAAGAAATAGAGTTCTCTCACTCTTATAATTACCTCTCCAAAATTAGTTTTCTGCCCACAGCTAACTCAAAGACAACTGCAGAGGTTAAAGTAACTAAACTAAAGGTTTCTAAATACCCCTGATGGTAACAAAGGCTTTAAAGTATCCCTAATAGGCTCAAAATTGCGTCGAGAACGTGAGAGTTAAGGGAGGATATGAAAGGGAATGCCTGCCGTCGGGCATTGGAGAAACGCGGACAGTCTATCAGGAGATGCTGGACAGACACTGGAATATGGCAGCAAGGACAGAGCGTGGGGACATCACAGGACATCAAATGACCATGCGTGAGCCTGGTGTGGCCGAGCCGAAGGCGGGCTAGAGCGGTCTCCCATCGACGATTGCGATGAGAAGACTTCCAAGGTAGGACGGAAGGTTTGACAGAACGCAGTTTGACATCAGACACCCTCATGGAGGTCCACTCGACCTGCCAGCGCTGACGTAGTAATTGAGTAACATGCGGGAAGTATCAGATGCAGGAATACGCCGTGGCACGAGTCGGTTAGAGGTACTGTAATAGCAGAGCGGGCGAAAAAATCAACTCGCTCATTACCAGACACTCCAACATGACTCGGGACCCAACAGAAAGACAGGGACTTTAATTTAGTAGCGATGCGGAACAACCATTCCTTAATCTCCAGCACTAAGGGGTTAACAGCGGGAATAATAATAATAATAATAATATAATAATAATACTTTATTTCAGACTCGCACAGTACAGAGGGGACCATACTGGGGTCTATATATACCTTACAGTAACATAAATATATATAAGCTACTGTACATAGGCTACATAAAATAAAAAGAAATTAAATAATACCCAGCTTGCTATCATGTAGTTCACAGCACTGCCTCAACCAAAAACAGTGGTCATCAAATAGACTGAATAGACTGAATACTCTGAAGAGCACTAAGGGAGTCACTAAAAATTACAAAGGTATGCAGGTGTGAACAAAAAATAGTACGTAGGGCAAGTAAAATAGCAAATAACTTGGCCGTAAAGACACTAGCACATGATTTAGCACATGATTGGATGTGACGTTGGAAGGTCCGGTCCGGGAACACAACCGCAAACCCTGTACCAGCGGAGGTCTTGGAACCATCAGTGTACACTGGAACGGCTGAAGAATGGTGTAGCATATGTTCCGCAAACTGAGCATAAAGCAACTGTGGGGTTAAAGAGGCCTTGGAGGGGGGGAGGGCAGCCTTACAAACGGTAGGGCGAGGGAGTAGCCATGGGGGGAACTCTGACTGTCGGAGGGGTAGCACTGATGGAATGGGAAAAGAGAAGGAGGCTAGTAAAGCAGAGACCCGACCGGGGAACGAAGTAGCAGACGATGATAAGGCCAAGCCGGAAGCCGTGGGAGGAAAACCAGCCGAACTGTGTTGCAGAAGGCGAAGATGATATCGAAGGGTCAGTTTATCCCGCCTGGATGATAGCGGCGGGACACCTGATTCAGCATAAAGGCTAATAACCAAAGTAGAGCGAAAGCCCCCAGCGACAAGCGCAGACCGTGATGGTGAAGGGAATCTAGGCACTTAAGGTTTGTACGTGCAGCGGAGGCATATACCTGGCAGCCATAATCGATCTTGGATAGAATAAGCGTTGTATGGAGGCGCAGAAGAGTCGTCCGGTCCGCACCCCAAGACAAGTGGCTAAGGGTTTGTAAGAGTTGAAGCTGTCGGGTGGTGGAGGTCAGTAACGAAGTAATGTGCGGGTACCATGTCAACCAAGTATCGAAAATGAGACCAAAGAATGGAGCTGAGGACCTGTAAGGCAGAGGGCGGTTATACAACGTAAGAACAAGTTGCGGGACTGTATGGCGTTTTGTGAAGATGACGGCACAAGATTTCGAGGGCAAAAACTGAAAACCATGGGTTGTAGTCCACTGCGCAGCTGCATCGATGGCCTTCTGCACGAGATCTTTACAAAATACAGTTAACACCGTGGGTAGTACGTAATATACGTACGTATACGTACGTATACGTACGTATACATACGTACGTAAGTACGTAATATACGTAATATGGAAAATATAGCCAAGAGAGGCTAACGATGGGAAATAATAGCAGGAATTGGAGAAGACGTTGAAGGGGAAGACTGGAAACCGGGGGGCATAGGGAGGTCTAACAGAGAAAGAGGAGAGGAAGGAGGAGGGCCGGAAGAGGTAGGAAGGACAGAGGACGGGTGGCAAGAGAAGGAGGGGGTAAGGTCAGGAGAAGGAAGAGGGGGAGGGTCAGGAGGAGAAATAGGAGGAGAAATAGGAGGAGGAATAGGAGGAGGACCCGGAGAAAGGCCAGAAGAGGGAGTGGAGGAAGAAGACGGAGCAGGGGAAGGCGGGAGAGGGGTAGGGGGGAGAGAAGAGGGGGTAGGATGAACTTCGGCAAGAACGGTTGAAGGCGGTGGGTGGGAAGAACGGATAAATTCATCAATCTTAGGTAGGGTTTCGTAGGAGAAATCTAGGGACGTAGTGACGGGAGGAGGAGGAGACTGGACGGAGGGAGGAGAAAGGGAAACAGATGGAGAAGTAGGCGACTTCTTCTTCTCGCAGGAACTTGAGCTCCGCACGGCACGGAGACTACCCTTACGTTTAAAAGAGGAAGCGGGAGAGGAGGAAGAACGGAGCGCAGGAGCCCGTTTGGTAGAGAAGAAGGGAAGTTTAGAGCGAGTAGGAGATTTGGGGCGACTAGAAGAGGAAGATGACGGAGATCGGGGGGGAGGCTTGGAACGGTGAGAGCGTTGAGGGAGACTAGAAGAGGAGGAACAAGGAAAAGAGCAAGATGAAGGGGCAGAAGGAGGAGGAGAAGGACTGAGAACAGAGAAAGTGTTAGACAAAGGTACAGAAAAGGAAGAGATGGAAGGACGAATGGAGGAGACAGAAGAGGAGGAAGGAGAAAATCTGGGAGAAGCACTGGTAGAAGGAAGAGAGGCAGATGACGAAACTGGTGCGACTGGGGGGACGAAGGGAGCGGAGGCGGTGGAAGGAACGGAGGAACCAGAAAAAGGGGGGGGGGGGGGGGCATGGTAGAGGGAGGCAAAAAAGAGGAGTGAGGAGACAGAGTCTTGGAAAATGACTGAGGGGTGAAGCCCAAGCGACGAGCCTGTTGGCGGGCTGCGGTGAGTGTAAGGTCGTGTCTCGCTTTGATGACAGCAACTTCAGACTCGAACAGATGAATGGGGCAAATCTTAGAGTCGGCCAAATGAGACCCGCGGAAATTAAGGCAGAACTGGGACGTTGACTGACATTCTCCAACGGCATGTCCGGACTGCGCACAGCGCAGGCAGAGTGGACTCTCAGCGGCTGTACGGCAGAACTTCGCCGGGTGGCCGAAACGCCAGCAGCTGCGACACTGGAGTGGACGAGGAAGAGACGCAGTCACAGGGAGGGGAGTACCACCGACAATAACATGGGCAGGAAGGGAAAGTCCATCGAAAGAGATCTTGGCAATGTTTTGCGGGATTGCGGCGAAGGTTGCGAGGAGGGATAGTGTAGCATACCACACTAACCACCTTGTGGTCTTGAGCAACAACGATGTCCTTGACGAGGTCGGCGCAATCCGCGAATGGACGACCCCCGAGATGGATGGAAGCGGGGATCAGGACAGTCCCTGTACAGGAGTTGAGTCGTTGATCTTTTTGAGCCGGGATGGGGGTGCCAGAACAATCGACGAACGAGGTCATAGCAGTAGCCTGAAGTTCGTTTTGGACGGTAACAAGACGGGAGGCATCATGGCGGGAGTGGAAGGTGACGTCCTTTCCCAACTGTTGGAGACGCAGGTGGAAGAGGAGGTCATCACCGGCTAGAGGCGCAGAAGCAGGGATGGAGAAAAACTTAGTAAAGGAAGGAGGCGCAAAGAGAGAGGACAGAGGGAGGACCGAGGAGCGAGGACGAGAAGAGGACGAAACTGGAGAAAAAGAGGAAAGAGAACGAGGGAGGGAGGGCAGAAAAGGGTCGAGGGTGACAGTACTAGAGGGAGAAGAGGAAGAAGAGGAAGACGCAGAAATAACTACAAGAGAGGAGATGAAAGCCGGGGTAGTGGAGGTTGGAGAAAGACGTGACGAAGACGGAAGGGTAGTAGAAGGATTCGGAACGGTAATGGACGAGAGGGACGAGCGATGATCGAGGGATATTTCAGCGGGCCGGTCGAGAGCACCCAAAACCATCCCCGACTCACCGTGCTCCCACGGTGAACCGGACTGACAGCCAGACAACAGACCCCCAAGGGGCTCACTCACCGGAACCACTAAAGCGGAAGCCATAAACAGGGAAGAACAGTGAAAAAAGCATAAGTCGTCACCATAGCAAGAGAAAAGGGGGTAAAGCATGGAAGAAGATACTGCGGTTACCAGGTGCCCCTGGCAACGAAAGGGAGAAAGACCTCCGCAGGGCCACGAAACCCAGAATGCGGCCAATTGAGATGGGACAGGTCTCGGCTTTGAGCTAGGGACCTTGTACAACCTGGGCATTTGTCCTGCAGCTTTGTCCCACGGAGAATGGGGCCGGCGTAGTCACCTGACACACTCACTGGGAAGAGAGAAGGGAGTCGGAAACCCCAAAGCAACCCTATAGTGCCTATCCTCCAGCAACGAGCCTTGCGAGCCCTGGCCGGCAGCACCTGTTGCCAAGTGGACTCTGCCAACTCAGCAGTGATCAGACACACCAAGGCGAAGCCCTAAGGAAACAAGAACCTCCGAAGTAGTTAAAGAGAAAGGAAGGAAGCAAACAGGGAAGGGAGGGACAGGACCACAAAAGTTCAAGGGTGGGAGACAGGCCTCTGTTGGCTGCCCCAGGAGAAAGCGGAAGAGGGAAAAACGAAAACTAGAAAGGAGGAGAAAGAGAAGGACATGACAAAATTAGTTGGAGGTGATAGGGAGAGCGGTCAAGAACCTTGGCCGCTCCACCTACAAGCCCGGAAGCCCCCAAACGTCGGCAACGAGTCATGTGTCAAGGGGGATCAGATGCTAATCAAAGTGTATCTAAATCCTATTAATATTTTGTTCTTCCCCTCATTCATTGTACCCATGACAAATTAAATCAGGTTGTGAGAGGGTTAATAAATGTACTAAAACCGTATTATGGCTGGTTATTCTGCTAAATATCGATGTCTACAACTCCAACTTCCTTATAGAACGAAACTCGCAAGTGGTGAATTACAATTAAACAACCCTGAACTGTGTATTTTTATTAATGAATACAAAGAATAGAGGATTTTATTCACACTTAGGGGGGTGACCTGCTTTTTGTTATTTCTGTCCTTTTCTATCTTTCTCTGGCTTGTATCCATTCGGCCCCATTCAGCCTACTGTTTTAAGACGTTTATCCCCATCCAGGTGTCAATTTTTTACTGGCGAGCGGTAGCGAGCCAGCATATTTTTTATTTTTGTTTGACAGCAGGCTAAATTTGTACATTTTTCGATAGAAAAATTTCTCCGGCAAAGCCGGATTTCTTCATATAATGCTGGCTCGCTATCGCTCGCCAGGAAGAAATCGACACCTACTGTAGATGGGGATAAACGTCTTAAAATAGTTGGCTGAATGGGGCCGAATGGATACAACTAAACAACCCTGAACTGTGTACAAAGAATAGAGGATTTGATTCACACTTAAATACAGTATATTTTGACCTTAGAACATTATAAAGCGGGATCTGCCTCGTTTGGGGCCAATCGGCTTTCTGCAGACTTCCATGTTCATATGTTGTTCTTGTTATTGTTGTTGCACTTGTTCCACACAATTATTACTATTAGTCATTATATAATTCTTGAGCCTATATAAATATTACCTTTGAAAATGTCCAGGCAAATTTTATATACATCAAAAGCATAGTATCTTCATGAAATCTTCCCGTTTAGGGGAGGTTTTTAGTTTGTTCCCTACTTTTTCATCAAGCTTAAAATTACACCCCGTAGACCCCCTTTCAAGATAAATTTGTACATTTTTCGGTAGAAAAATGTTCCGGCCGGAGGCCGGTTGCTCTTAAATTACAGGCTCGCTATCGCTCGCCAGGAAAAAATCGACACCTTAATGGCACGAAAGGTCTTAAAATTGACAGAAATGGGGCAAAATGTCTTAAAATATCCAAACTACTAGGGCGAAGGTCTTAAAATCTCAAAAGCAATGGGGCTAAACATGAGGGAGAAAGGGGTCCAGAAAAAATCCCTCAAGTGGAAATCTCCCCTTAAAAGGTAGTTGGACAGCGGCTACCTTTCATCTAGTTTCCGATTCCAATACGAGAAAAAAACTGGCTCATGGAAAATTGACGGAAAAAACGCTCGTGTGACACCGGCTTTATTCCCCAGTATAATCATTGCCATAATTGACCACTTTTTTTTTTTTTTTTTTTTTCTTGTTTCTGTTCGGGCTCTGTCTCGAGTCGGCCACGTACGTACATACATACAACACAGTTTTCAGATTTTAAGACGTTCGCTTCATTAGTTTCTTCGATTTGTAAAGCCGGTTATCACACGAGCGCTTTTTCGCCCAACGTTTATCCTCAACACTGGTCTGGCAGCTTATGAGGTCAATATTTACAGTATTGATGTTACCTAAATTCCTCTACCACCAGTCTAGTTTCCGATACCAGTGCAACATATTCTAGAAATGTTGCCAGGAAAAATGTTGATCATGGAATGTTAACTATAAATGCTCTCGTGTGATACCGGCTTTGTTGCATTTCTATATCAATATAAAGATTTTTGCACCATTTGTGTGACGATTTTAACCCCTTCACCACCATGACGTAATGTTAACCCCTTCACCACCATGACGTAATGTTAACCCCTTCACCACCATGATGTAATGTTAACCCCTTCACCACCATGACGTAATGTTAACCCCTTCACCACCATGATGTAATGTTAACCCCTTCACCACCATGATGTAATGTTAACCCCTTCACCACCATGATGTAATGTTAACCCCTTCACCACCATGATGTAATGTTAACCCCTTCACCACCATGATGTAATGTTAACCCCTTCACCACCATGATGTAATGTTAACCCCTTCACCACCATGACGTAATGTTAACCCCTTCACCACCATGATGTAATGTTAACCCCTTCACCACCATGATGTAATGTTAACCCCTTCACCACCATGACGTAATGTTAACCCCTTCACCACCATGACGTAATGTTAACCCCTTCACCACCATGATGTAATGTTAACCCCTTCACCACCATGATGTAATGTTAACCCCTTCACCACCATGATGTAATGTTAACCCCTTCACCACCATGACGTAATGTTAACCCCTTCACCACCATGATGTAATGTTAACCCCTTCACCACCATGACGTAATTTTCACCATATTCTGGTTAACAATAGACCCTTTTCTTTAGTATGTAATCTACCTCTAGGACTCATATGGCTAAATACTATCTCAATAAACCCTCTCAAGAACACAGGTCGTCTTGAAACTTAAGGGGAGATTTCCACATGAGGGATTTTTTTCTTGACCTCTTTCTCCCTCATGTTTAGCCCCATTGCTTTTGAGATTTTAAGACGTTTGCCCTATTAGTTTGGATATTTTAAGACATTTTGCCCCATTTCTGTCAATTTTAAGACCTTTCGTGCCATTAAGGTGTCGATTTTTTCCTGGCGAGCGATAGCGAGCCTGTAATTTAAGATAAACTGGCCTTTGGCCGGGAAATTTTTCTACCGAAAAATGTACAAATTTATCTTGAAAGGGGGTCAAGGGGGTTTAATTTTAACCTTGATGGAGGTCTAGGGAACAAACTAAATACCTCCCCTTAATAAAATCGTCTATCTTTAGCCAGAATGAAAGTTAAAAAGACGTCATGGGGTTGAAGGGGTTAAGAAAAAACCGGCCAGGTCGAAAAATGTGCAAATTTATCTTGAAGGCGGGTCTGGGGGGGGGGGGGGGGGGGAACCTTGATGGAGTTCAAGCAGGAAACTAAAGAAATATTATTATGTTTTCTCCACCAACCAACTTCACCTCTAAAACTCAATAATTAATGTAATCACAAATACATGTGGCACTCCGAGGCCTCGAACCCAGGGTACACACTTCGAAATTCCGCGCACTTTGCATTAAGCTATCAAGACAGTTAATGATGAAAATTATAAAAATTATAAAATTATAAATATATATGTATAAATGAGCGAATAAATACAGGTATTTAGTTTGTTCCCTACATTTTCATCAAGCTTAAAATTACACCCCCTAGACCCCCTTTCAAGATAAATTTGTACATTTTTCGGTAGAAAAATTTACCGGCCGGAGGCCGGTTGCTCTTGAATTACAGGCTCGCTATCGCTCGCCAGGAAAAAATTGACACCTTAATTGCACGAAAGGTCTTAAAATTGACAGAAATGGGGCAAAATGTCTTAAAATATCCAAACTACTAGGGCGAAGGTCTTAAAATCTCAAAAGCAATGGGGCTAAACACGAGGGAGAAAGGGGTCCAGAAAAAAATCCCTCAAGTGGAAATCTCCCCTTAAAAGGTAGTTGGACCAGGGAGGGTTAACATGAGGCAGTGGTTGTGGGGTTAAGGGGAGGCAGACCGTTTTTCTGGACCCCCTTCTCCCTAATGTTTAGCCCCACGAGTTTTGAGATTATAAGACGTTCGGCCCATTCGTTTGGCGATTTTAACACCTTTCGCCCCATTTTGTTGTCAATGTTAAGACCTTTCGTGCCATTTAGGAGTCTATTATTTCCTGGCGAGCGATAGTGAGCCTGCAATTTTAAGAGGAACCGGCATTTGGCCGGTACATTTTTCTACTGAAAAATTTACAAATTCATCTAGGGGATGTTTTTCTAAGCTTGATGGAGGTCTAGGGAGGAAACTAAAACAAATATATGAATAAATGAATTAATATACCAAACAAACGGCCAGTCTCCCCTTAAGGTACAGAACATCACCTGTTCTTCCTGCGAGGTCTTCGTCGTCGTCGTCGTCGAAGTCTTCGTCGTCGTCGAAGTCTTCGTCGTCGTCGTCGAAGTCTTCGTCATCGTCGTCGTCGTCGAAGTCTTCGTCGTCGTCGTCGTCGAAATCTTCGTCGTCGTCGTCGTCGTCAAAGTCTTCGTCGTCGTCGTCGTCGTCGAAATCTTTGTCGTCGTCGTCGTCGTCGTCGTCAAAGTCTTCGTCGTCTTCGTCGTCGTCGTCAAAGTCTTCGTCGTCGTCGTCGTCGTCAAAGTCTTCGTCGTCGTCTTCGAAGTCGTCTTCGAAGTCGTCGTCAAAGTCTTCGTCGTCGTCGTCAAAGTCTTCGTCGTCGTCGTCGTCGTCGTCGTCGTCGTCGTCTTCGAAGTCGTCGTCTTCGAAGTCGTCGTCGTCGTCAAAGTCTTCGTCTTCGTCGTCGTCGTCAAAGTCTTCGTCGTCGTCGTCGTCTTCGAAGTCGTCGTCGTCGTCGTCAAAGTCTTCGTCGTCGTCATCAAAGTCTTCGTCGTCGTCATCAAAGTCTTCATCGTCGTCATCGTCGTCGAAGTCTTCGTTTTCAGTCCTCAATTTCCATTGACAAAACATTTTTACTCTTTGCTTGTGGGTTGTTTTAGCTCACTGTTCTTCTAACATTTTAATTGACCACTTGTGAGTTTTAGGCTGTAAGGAAGTTCAAGGTGTAAATATTGATATTTGACAGAAATAATGGGTTTTTGATGAAGGAAATAATTATAATGTAAAACTTGCAAAATAAACAAACCAAAACGTATACGAACACAGTAAAAAGACAAAACAACTAATCAAAATCGCTGTGTGGCAACAACGCTTACTAAAATGAAATCTATAAATAAAAGAACACAATCCACCACATAGGGTGTACATTACTACATGAGCAAGTTAATCTGTTTCCCAAGCAAACTAATCGCACATATAACAACGCACTATCGTCACGTTCAAGGAATTAGTCAATTTGGGAAGTTCAGGACGTTCTGGTAAATTTGACTAAACTCTGCATGAATAAAGACACTACAATTAGTGTCAACATTTTCGATTAAAATCAAATTTGCAACTTGACAAGACATAATGTTAATATGGAGTTAATGTATTTATGCCCGCACTATCGTCATATATTTCCTCGTATTTCGGCTAAAAAATGATGTCTACGGCTCCAACTTCCTTATACCCTGAAACTCGCAAGTGGTCAATTGACGACTTGCGAGCTTCAGGGTATAAGGAAGTTGGAGCCGTAGAATACTATATTTAAATTAATTTATAGCTAAAATACGGTCGTAGTACATTTATAAACACATAAAACCCAATTCAACATACCATTTATCCATCACAAACCTACATTATTATTGCATTTCTGTTTAATATCGATGTTTACGGGGAGGTCTCCACTCAAGGGACTTTTTTCTTGACCCCTTTCTCCCTCATGTCTAGCCCCATTGCTTTTGAGATTTTAAGACGTTTGCCCCATTAGTTTGGTGATTTTTAAGAATTTCCGACCCATTCTGTCAATTTTAAGACCTTTCGTGCCATTTAGGTGTCGATTTTATCCTGGCGAGCGATAGCGAGCCTGTAATTTAAGAGTAATCGGCCTTTTTCTACCGAAAAATGTACAAATTTTTCTTGAAAGGGGGTCAAGGGGGTGACATTTTAAGATTGCTGGAGGAGTAGGAAACAAACTAGAAACCTCCCCTTAACCTCCCCTTACGGCTCCAACTTCCTTATAGCCAGAAACTCGCACGTCGCCAATTCAGCAAGACTGTGCAGGATTGCGATCAAAAATGACTGGGAGGCGATTGCAAGATCCCACATATGAACATCTACCTTACCTACTTGCATATGGGGTTAAGGGAAGGTAGTTACTTTTTCTGGACCCTCTTCTCCCTCGTGTTTAGCGTAGTTTTCAGATTTTGAGACGTTCTTTCCATTACTTTGGCGATTTTGAGACCTTTCGCCCCATTTCTTTGTCAATAGTAAGACCTTTTGTGCCATTTAGGTGTCGATTTTTTTCCCAGGTAAGCGATAGCGAGCCTGTAATTTTAGAAGCAACAGGCCTTCGGCCGGGAAATTTTTCGACCAAAAAATGTACAAATTTATCTTGAAAGCGGGCGAAGGGGGCTATTTTTTTAAGCTTGATGGAGGTCTAGGGAGGAAACTAAAAAAATATATGAATAAATTAATTAATAG
>JBAKBP010025559.1:0-33155 GCA_037953745.1 Lithodes maja | reverse complement strand
GTAGTTGGACTTATTTGGGTGCATAGTTAGCCCAAAATTACAGTAGTAGGATCTATTTGGGTGCATAGTTAGCCCAAACATACAGTTAGTAGGATCTATTTGGGTGCATAGTTAGCCCAAACATACAGTAGTAGGATCTATTTGGGTGCATAGTTAGCCCAAACATACAGTAGTAGGATCTATTTGGGTGCATAGTTAGCCCAAACATACAGTAGTAGGATCTATTTGGGTGCATAGTTAGCCCAAACATACAGTAGTAGGATCTATTTGGGTGCATAGTTAGCCCAAACATACAGTAGTAGGATCTATTTGGGTGCATAGTTAGCCCAAACATACAGTAGTAGGATCTATTTGGGTGCATAGTTAGCCCAAACATACAGTAGTAGGATCTATTCATACCCCGTGCTACCGCCAGACGCTGCAGACGCTCTGTCAACGCTCTCACGATATCGATCATAATTTGAGTATTAACAACTCATCCTCTTCATTCTTGTGCATGAAAGGTGGTTAAGAGCACGTTTAACCATCCTGTAGCTTAGTAAGCAACACTGCACGATATTTCGCTGTGTATTGGACTGATAAACTTTGTGTTTATCACAAGACTCCTGCTCGGACAGGGCGCCACTAGCGCCATCTATTGTTTTGTTTTGCTTTGTAAACAAACGCTCTCTTATTACTATTTTATATAAAATCGTAGCCCCTAATTTTACCCATTACCTACTGTAGTAAGTATCTATTTAACTGCATTGTATGTAAGTAAAGCTTTGCATATTAATTTGCTAATAAACAATATTGTTTGCTAACTAACCTGCCTACAGAGACTAACGCCGACGCCATTTTGTAAACAAACCTTTTGGGGGGATTATACATTAAATTCCAGCAAATTTTGTACCAAATTTAAGTGCATTCATTTATCTTTTCCCCCTAGATATATTCTTGACTTTTTCTCCTCAGACTGATTTTACTTTAAGCTAAGGGTGGTATTTGTACAAACTAACCTAGCCTAACCCAACCTGCCAAGCTTTTGACCTAACCCAAACCTAGCCTAGCCTATAGCCAGCCAATCTGTTTTATTATTAACTCTTGTAGATATTGTATTTAGTATCCTACTGTAGCTATACAGTATATATCTGTAATTTTAGTTGTTGTTTGCACGTTCTTGTAATAACCTTTGACTGATACACTTTTTTTTATCTAAAAAGAGTAGGCTACTGCTTTACTAGGCTACAGTGACACCAGGTCCATCTGTTGACACAGTATATTAACCCCTTGTGTGCAGTCACACTTTATTTTTATATAATCTCTATTTGGTGAATTGTATAGTTAGTTACATATTCTGTTATACATATATTTGTTTAAGGTTAGGTTATCACACCTGGTAGCCTATTTCTGCGAATTTCAATTTTATTATTTTCGGTTAGGCTATTCAACGCTGGTAGCCTATTATTGCGTATTTCAATTTTTTAAAAAAACTTTTGGTTAGGCTATCGCCCCTGGAAGCCTAATTCTGCGTATCTCAACATTTTTGTTTTCGGTTAGGCTATCACCCCTGATAACCTATTTCTGCGTATTTCAGCATATTTGTTTTCGGTTGAAGTGATTGAAGTGTTTTTAAAGTGAGTGAAGTGTTTTAAAGTGAGTGAATTGTTTTTTAAGTGAGTGAAGTGATCTGAAGAAAGTGACTGTCACCATGCCTCGCGCTTGTGCGAACTGCGCCGGTAGGTTTGGTGAGTCCATGTTTGCTACTATCGATCGTCAAGACTGCCGGCTCTGCCAACAACGAGAGAATTTTACAGTGAAATTAGATGAAGCCTACAACAAGATCAACGTCCTCACCATGAAGCTGGAATCACTCCAAGAGTTTGTAACACTCAACGTTGGAGTACCACAAACTTCAATTGTCACCGCAACTCCAGCAGCCACCAACGCCCCAACGTCAACTGCCAACAATTCAACGCCTACAGTAGCCACTTCAGCTGATGTATCCGATACTCAAGATACAAATAGTGACTCTCTTCCCCCTCAAGACAACTTCCGTGTCGTGAGGAACAACGTTTGCCCCAAGACCAGGAAACACATACCGATTACCGAGTGTCAAAACCGTTTCCAGATACTCGCAGACTCAGATGACGAAGAGGAAATAGAAGAAGTCCGGCTCGTGGGAGACTCGATGATACGTGGTCAGCTCACAGAGTTTTGCGCCAGGGCACCTAAGACCAGGAAGCGTTTTTGTATCCCTGGTGGTGGTGTGGATGACGTAGTTGCAGCAGTTGACGAAGTATCAAAGCTGGCCCCTGCTAATACAATGTACGTCATCCACGTTGGATCCAACGATGTGCAGCGAACCCGGTCGGAAGATTTGCTTTTAAAGTACCAGCAGCTGATCAAGTCGTTTAAGGAGAAGTCATCAAGGATCATCGTCTCAGGAATCGTCCCCCGGCTCGGTGTAGAGAGCCGATTTTACAACATAGCCACCAGCACAAATCGTTGTCTAGCAAACCTCTGCAGGAAGGAGAACGTGGGATTCGTCGACACCTGGGACAATTTCTACTACGATGACTATTTGTTTTCGGACGATGGAGTTCATCTGAACCAGGTGGGAGCAGCACGTTTTGGGCGTCTTCTCAACGATGCGGTGAAGGATTTTCGGAGAAGAAATCGACTCAGCACAGGACAACCAGGAAGGAGGACCGAAGACAGCGAGGACGGCAACCTACAAAGGAATTAAATACTAATCCGTCAAGAACCGCGAATTTGGATAAATCTCCACCAACACGACCCAAATTCAAAACCGTCAGGGATAACGACCGAGGACCGAGGACAGCCATGAATGTAAATGTAGATCCGACCAGAACCAAAAATTCGATGAAAGAACGTTCTGCGAGTTCTAAAACCGCAACTTTAAAGGTTTTCTATGCAAACGCTCGTAGCATACGCAATAAATTTTCAGATTTAGAGGAACTAGTGTTTACAGAAAATTATGATGTGATTGGCATAACAGAATCTTGGCTCAATACAGAAGATAGAGACTTTTTAGCAGAGTATTCACTTCCCGGTTATGTAATGTTTGAGAACAGCCGAATAAATAAAAATGGAGGTGGCGTTTTATTTTATATCAAAGAAAGTCTTAACCCGACCCTCGTGTCAAAACCTCAAATTGTGAACGTCGACACATCTTTTGTGCTAATAAAGAATAATAAAGGTACAAAAATAATACTTGCGTTAATATACAGACCTCCAGCTCAATCAGTGCAAACTGACCGAGAAATTTACGAACAAATTGCAGATGTAAGTAACTCACAAGATACCGTAATTTTTGGCGACTTTAATTTACCTGTGACCAAGTGGGGCGATACTCTTACTTCACACTCCGGACATGACTTGTATACGAACTTGCAAGAGAGTTCGCTTTATCAATTTGTTCGAACGCCGACCCGTGGTAATAACGTTCTTGACATTGTACTTGCAACAAAAGAAGAATTGATAGAGAATTTGAATGTTGGTGATGAATTCAGTAACAGCGACCATCGTACGATAACTTTCACTTTAAAGTTTACTAGTAACGAACCAAATAGTAGCATCGAAAAAGTCCCTAATTTCAAGAAAGCAAACTTCCATAAACTTAGAGCTATGTTTAAAGAAACTGACTGGAGCTTTTTAATTAACAATAACGATATAAATACATCTTGGAAGTTATTCGAAACCACTTACCTAAAAGCAGTGCAAGACTGCATACCATCGAAAATACGGCGTCCAGGCCATAATAATAAGCCCAAATGGTGGAATAAAGATATTTCAAACTGCCTGCTTGCTAAAAAATTTGCTAATGATAGATTAAAATCCTCACAAAATGACGAAGAACGGGTGAAATTTGTAGAGCTACGACGCAAAGCCAAAAAGTTAATTAAGCAAAGTAAAAAGACCTTAGAGTTACATATTGCGAATCAAAGTAAAACAAACCCGAAAGAATTCTATAGTTATATCAGAAAGAAAAAAGTAGTTACTTCAACTGTTGGACCGTTAGTCGATGAAAAAGGAGAATACACCAAAGACGAAGTACAAATGAGTAATGCCCTCAATACCTTCTTTGCATCAGTTTTTACAACCGAAGACCTCAGTGATATCCCTACACCATCGCCGATTCAGATTGATAATTCAGATCTTCTAAGCAATATTACCGTTACAGAGAGAGAAGTATTGAATTGTTTAGATAAACTCAAAGTAAATAAAACGCCAGGACCTGATACAATCTCGCCTAGAGTTCTAAAGGAAGCTAAGAATGAGCTCTCCAAACCACTGACATTACTATTCAATAAATCCTTGCAGTCTGGAACTATGCCTGATCAGTGGAAGCTAGCCAACGTAACACCGATATTCAAAAAAGGCAGCAAATCCCTACCCAGTAACTATCGTCCAATTAGCTTAACCTCAGTTGTATGTAAAATGCTAGAAACGGTCATACGAGACAGACTCGTAAATCACTTAGAGGAAAATAACATACTTAAAGATACTCAACACGGCTTTCGTAAAAAACGTTCCTGTTTAACAAACCTCTTAGACTTCTTCCACGATATCCTCAACCTCTACGATGAGAGTAAAGCTGTAGATATTATATACCTTGATTTTCAAAAGGCCTTTGACAAAGTTCCCCACAAACGTTTACTGCTAAAACTAAAAGCGCATGGAATACAAGACGGTGTGTTGAAATGGATAGAAAATTGGCTCAACAACAGAAAGCAAAGAGTAGTCATAAACGGTAAGGCATCTAAATGGACCAATGTAAGTAGCGGGGTACCCCAGGGATCGGTACTAGGACCAATTCTCTTTCTAATTTACATCAACGACATAGATGAGGGTCTCACCTGCACAATCTCAAAATTTGCTGACGATACAAAAATTGCAAATAGCGTACTCTCAAAAGAACAAGTTGACGATATGCAACACAATCTAGATAAATTGTCATGTTGGGCCCAAATTTGGCAAATGAGTTTCAATGCGGATAAATGTAAAGTACTACATGTCGGATACCTAAATGAGAAAGCAAACTATTCGATGAATGGCACTCAGCTTAAGAATGTAAACAGAGAAACTGATCTGGGAGTAACAATATCGAGTAACCTAAAACCGAGTCAACAATGTTCAGAAGTTGTTAAGAAGGCAAACAAAATAATTGGCTTTATAGGCAGGTCATTTGAGCATAAATCCAAAGAAGTTATCCTAACCCTTTACAATTCCTTAGTCCGCCCTCTTCTGGAATACTGCGTTCAATCCTGGTGCCCTTATTACCAAAAAGATATAAACAAGCTAGAACGAGTTCAACGTAGAGTTACCAAAATGATACCTAGCCTAAAGAACAAACCATACGAAGAGCGTCTTAGAGAATTAAATCTATTTCCTTTAACCCAGCGCAGATTAAGAGGCGACTTAATTCAAGTGTTCAAAATCATCAAAGGCATCGACAATATGAACTGTAGTAAGTACTTCACTATCAACCAATCTAATTACACACGGGGAAACGGTTGCAAAATTATTGGTAAATCTTTTAACTCGCACGAATCTAAGAATTTCTTCTTCAATCGAGTTGTCAACTTGTGGAATGGGCTTCCCCGAAACGTTATAGACTGCAGCACCGTTGATTCATTTAAATTCCGCCTAGACAAATATCTCGCATCAAACCTGCGACTAACTGCGTTTGTAAATGAATAACTTTATCCTCCCCTCAGTTACTAACCCATATGTCCCCTACTAACTTCCTAGTCCTGCCACGTTAGTGGCAGGGCAGTAGTTCCCTTTCCAATGTTCCCTTACCCACTCTAAACCACTGTTTGGACACTTGATCCTCAGTGTTTTGGAGGACAAGCAGCCTAGAAGGGTCACTAGATCTGTTGTTGCTTGATTTCCTTTGTACTCCTTTGTACTCCTTTGTACTTTGTACTATTTGGGTGCATAGTTAGCCCAAACATACAGTAGTAGGATCTATTTGGGTGCATAGTTATCCCAAACATACAGTAGTAGGATCTATTTGGGTGCATAGTTAGCCCAAACATACAGTAGTAGGATCTATTTGGGTGCATAGTTATCCCAAACATACAGTAGTAGGATCTATTTGGGTGCATAGTTAGCCCAAACATACAGTAGTAGGATCTATTTGGGTGCATAGTTAGCCCAAACATACAGTAGTAGGATCTATTTGGGTGCATAGTTAGCCCAAACATACAGTAGTAGGATCTATTTGGGTGCATAGTTAGCCCAAACATACAGTAGTAGGATCTATTTGGGTGCATAGTTAGCCAAACTACAGTAGTAGGATCTATTTGGGTGCATAGTTAGCCCAAACATACAGTAGTAGGATCTATTTGGGTGCATAGTTAGCCCAAACATACAGTAGTAGGATCTATTTGGGTGCATAGTTAGCCCAAACATACAGTAGGTAGATCTATTTGGGTGCATAGTTAGCCCAAACATACAGTATTAGGATCTATTTGGGTGCATAGTTAGCCCAAACATACAGTAGTAGGATCTATTTGGGTGCATAGTTAGCCCAAACATACAGTAGTAGGATCTATTTGGGTGCATAGTTAGCCCAAACATACAGTAGTAGGATCTATTTGGGTGCATAGTTAGCCCAAACATACAGTAGTAGGATCTATTTGGTGGATAGTTAGCCCAAACATACAGTAGTAGGATCTATTTGGGTGCATAGTTAGCCCAAACATACAGTAGTAGGATCTATTTGGGTGCATAGTTAGCCCAAACATACAGTAGTAGGATCTATTTGGGTGCATAGTTAGCCCAAACCATACAGTAGTAGGATCTATTTGGGTGCATAGTTAGCCCAAACATACAGTAGTAGGATCTATTTGGGTGCATAGTTAGCCCAAACATACAGTGTAGGATCTATTTGGGTGCATAGTTAGCCCAAACATACAGTAGTAGGGATCTATTTGGGTGCATAGTTAGCCCAAACATACAGTAGTAGGATCTATTTGGGTGCATAGTTAGCCCAAACATACAGTAGTAGGATCTATTTGGGTGCATAGTTAGCCCAAACATACAGTAGTAGGATCTATTTGGGTGCATAGTTAGCCCAAACATACAGTAGTAGGATCTATTTGGGTGCATAGTTAGCCCAAACATACAGTAGTAGGATCTATTTGGGTGCATAGTTAGCCCAAACATACAGTAGTAGGATCTATTTGGGTGCATAGTTAGCCCAAACATACAGTAGTAGGATCTATTTGGGTGCATAGTTTAGCCAAACATACAGTAGTAGGATCTATTTGGGTGCATAGTTAGCCCAAACATACAGTAGTAGGATCTATTTGGGTGCATAGTTAGCCCAAACATACAGTAGTAGGATCTATTTGGGTGCATAGTTAGCCCAAACATACAGTAGTAGGATCTATTTGGGTGCATAGTTAGCCCAAACATACAGTAGTAGGATCTATTTGGGTGCATAGTTAGCCCAAACATACAGTAGTAGGATCTATTTGGGTGCATAGTTAGCCCAAACATACAGTAGTAGGATCTATTTGGGTGCATAGTTAGCCCAAACATACAGTAGTAGGATCTATTTGGGTGCATAGTTAGCCCAAACATACAGTAGTAGGATCTATTTGGGTGCATAGTTAGCCCAAACATACAGTAGTAGGATCTATTTGGGTGCATAGTTAGCCCAAACATACAGTAGTAGGATCTATTTGGGTGCATAGTTAGCCCAAACATACAGTAGTAGGATCTATTTGGGTGCATAGTTAGCCCAAACATACAGTAGTAGGATCTATTTGGGTGCATAGTTAGCCCAAACATACAGTAGTAGGATCTATTTGGGTGCAAAGTTAGCCCAAACATACAGTAGTAGGATCTATTTGGGTGCATAGTTATCCCCAACATACAGTAGTAGGATCTATTTGGGTGCATAGTTAGCCCAAACATACAGTAGTAGGATCTATTTGGGTGCATAGTTAGCCCAAACATACAGTAGTAGGATCTATTTGGGTGCATATCAAATTATAAAAGGTGAGAAAAAGATCATCGAAATCCATTCATTCATTCGAGTACCTAATTATCAAACACAAAGTTGTTCATGGTCATATTTGGGGTTAATTTTCCAGTTTGTATGATCTGTTCGGGTTCATGTATGTGCACACCAAGTTCGGTCCCAAATCCATTTAGTCGTTCCCAAGATGTTCTCTCTCTCTCTCTCTCTCTCTCTCTCTCTCTCTCTCTCTCTCTCTATCTCTCTCTCTCTCTCTCTCTCTCTCTCTCTCTTCTCTCTCTCTCTCTCTCTCTCTCTCTCTCTCTCTCTTTTTTATTTTTTTTCCGGACAGACACACAGGCATGCATACGGGCGGAGTAGAAATCATCCTTGCCCTTCATGCCTATGGTAATGCACAGGGAAATATAAGCACTATAGTCTATTCGCTGTAAATTGGCGAAAAGTTAGGACCTTTATCCTCTGTAACTCAATAAGGGCTAGAGCAAATTGGCTGTAGATTTCCACATCTATTCAATGACTGACTCTTACCAAATGGTAGAAATATTAGCTCGGATTACTCTAGTCGTTTTTTGAGTTACAAAGGTTAGAGGTCATGATTCCTCGCCTACTTACAGCGAATAGACTGTAGTTCAGTTACAACGTTTAACTGGTGTACATTGTTTTTTTACACACACACACACTAGTAGTAGCTATAGAACTTATAAATTTGTTTCTGTATGGAGGATTATCTTGTGAAATTGGATAAGGGAGAGAGACTAGCTATGAGTAAACTGAGAGCAAGTAATGATAAATTACCAGTTAATACTGGTAGACACAGACATATTGATAGAGAAGACAGGGTATGTACTAAATGTAATGAGAATGTGGTGCGGGACGAATATCATTTGTTGTTTATTTGTCAAAATGAGGATATTGTACAGTTTATTGAGTATTTATTTGATTTTCTTCGCTTGGGATCTTCTGATCACTGTCTGATACAGGCCACCTGTCTATCACCTACCACACCTTCCCACTCTGAACCTGTTTTGGTGACTAAATGGCATTGCGATAGGGCAGACTGGGAGGGTCTTCAAGGGTTTCTTTATTGATATTCCCTGGACCACTTTATTTTCTAATGATGCACACTCACCTTGAGCCACATACAAGATTTTGTAAAAATTGGAATGGAAACTTTTATTCCTCATCAAAAGTACAGTAAAAGATCTAATTCACCTAAATGGTTTGACCATAATTGTGCTAGAGTAACTGAACAAAAAGCAATAGCCTACAATGCATACACAAGATCAAAAACACATGAAGCCTTTAATTACTTAGAAACATCAGAAATCATGCCAAAACTGTATTAAACCTAACTAAATCAAACTTTCTCCACAAGCAGGCAAATTAACTTCTAAATAATCCAAATGATAACAAAATATTTTGGTCTACTCTTAACTCATTCAAATCCAACTTCACTACTGCTTCATCCATTCCACTATTAAAATCTCCGACTGGCAATCTTGTAAGTGACCCACGAGGTAAAGCTAACCTTCTTGCGGATATTTTCTCCACCAACTCAACCTTAGATGAAATAAATCAAGATGTCCCTGTACTTAATTTTAATTCGCCTGAAATTCCCTCACTTAAGATCCACACCAGACATGTCAAAACTATTTTGCAGAATCTCTCAGTAGATAAGGCTCCTGCTCCAGATGAAATTCCTCCAATAGTACTTAATAATTGCTCCTTGGTGCTCGCTCCTGTATTGGCAAAATTTGTCCGTCTGTGTACTCATACCTCATGCTTCCCAGTACCCTGGAAAGAAGCAAACATCCATCCAGTTCCTAAAATAGGTGCCTCTTCAGATCCATCAAACTACAGACCAATAGCTATAACTTCCACTCTTGGCAAAGTCTTTGAAATTATATTAAATAATCACATAATTAAGCATCTGGAGAATAATAAATTAATCAGTGATAGGCAATATGGTTTTAGACGATGTCGATCAACTGCAGACATTCTTTGCCTTCTTACACATCAAATCAACCAAGCTACAGACCAACATGGTGAAACACATTGGGAGGTTTGACGTACCTCCCAACCTACCAAATAGGAAAACCTACTATTTGGTAGTAGTCTTGGAAAATCCAACGTCAAGGCTATTAACCTAATTGCAATGACGACTTGTCTATTTTGACTGCTATGTCGTCATTCCAACCGCGGTTAAAAAGAAAACGTCTAGAGTCTACTCCTTATCTTGCTCTAGGAGACGTTGTACATTAACCAAAACTACCACCGAAGGTGAAAAAAGCATAGAAGAGAAGAAAAAGGGGTTTACCTTAGTTACCGCTTAAGGCCCATCCCGTGTTCTGTCATGTGCAGATCCCTGTCGAACGTGCGCATGAGCGACCCTCTCTTGTTATCACATCTCACGTCAGCAGAAGAACGCGGATGGGCAGGGGTCCGGCGTGAGGGAGGGTATTATGTACGTTGGATTTTCCAAGACTACTACCAAATAGTAGGTTTTCCTATTTGGTAGGTTGGGAGGTACGTCAAACCTCCCAATTTGTTAGTAGTCTTGGCAAATCCAACGTCAAGGCTGCATAACAAATAGGAGGAGGACATCCAAGCCCAACCTACCAAAAAAAACAATGCATAAAACAAAAGTATGAATGACAAAGACACAATTTAAACAAGAGAGTCTAATAAAAGAGTGAAAAACTGAGGAGTAGCTAAAAAGAACAGTTTTAACACATGCCCGTCATTCATAGTAATGCAAAAACATAGACTTGTCTGAAACCAAAAAGGTACCGTACCCAAAATCCCTTTTCTTCAAAAACCAACAAAAACACTGAACACAAGAACAAAACACAATTTTCAATGTGGCAAAAACACTTATGTACTGGAACAATACACAATCCCAAACTTGCAATCCAGTGTTGCAACCCCGTACACCCCCCCCCCCCCTTTGTCATATAAAACAAAGGAAAAGAACGAGGGACAAGGGGGGAAGACCAGGGATCTTCGCCAGAGCACCAGGAAACACGACCCCCGAGAGCAATCACCAGCCGAGGGGGTCGAACACTGGACACGGAGAGGTAGGAGGAGATGAAGGAATTGATAGAAGACCCACAAAACCGCTGAGGCGAAGGCAGGTAAGGATCGACGTGGCAGGAACCGGAAGGAGGCAGCAAAGGATCTGACATCGTGCGCAGAACCCCTACAAACAGGGCGACGGGCACGAACGGCCCGACTAACGCGGCGGCCCAACTGCACCTGCGAGAGCCTCCCACCTGTCCGAGGAGACACCCACACAGCAGGACCCGAAGGCGGCGCCACAGACGCAACAGAGGAGCGCAAGGCCGACACCGGGCACAACACATGGCGAGGATGCCCAAGCCGGAAAGCCTGGACGGCGAAAGGCCGGAAAGCGGGGGCCGCCCTCCCAAGTGTGGCAACAAAAGGAGGGGAGGAGGCGAATGAGACGCCATGCAAGGACGGGGAGAATCGCACGCAGTCCCGGGGCCATGACAATGCCGCTAGGGCAGACAACCGAACCCCAGTGGCCAGAGCGACAAGGAAGAGCGGACGCCCGAGCAACAGAACCGGCGGAGCGGCCCTTGTAGACGTGGGCGAAGCCAGAAGGACCAGAGCCCGCCCCAGATCCCACTGCGGAGGGACCTGGCGCGGAGGAGGTCGATCCCGGAAGGCAGCCGTCAGGAAGGAATCCAGCACCTGTGGCAGAACGACCAGCCCAGCGACGGACCCAAAGAGCCCCCGGACGGCAGACAAGGGAGTACGTACAGCGTCGACTCGAAAGTGACGTGTACGGAAGAGGTGAAACAAGGAGCGTAGGACGAGGGAAGGAGAGCCAACAGGCAGGCGAGTGGCCTGTAGCCACCTAGGAAAAGACCTCCAGCGGGACCCGGAAGGCCCCCAAGGAGAAGACGGCCAGGAACGCTGCAGGAAGTCAGTCAGGGCCCGGCCAGGGCCCGGCCCGGGAGCGGGAGCCACCGTGCCACATGAACAAGCACGATGCGAAGGCCAACGAGGCCCGCAGGACCCCAACCGAGCCCAAGTGGAAGCCGGAGACAGGTAGAGGGACCGGACACGGGCACCACCGCGGCAACCGGGCGGACCAAGTCCGTGCCGGCCACAGAGGCGCGAGGAGCCCGACGCAGCCGTGGTACAGCCGCAGCCTCGCGAGGACTGGGCACAGCAACAGCGCGTCTGGGGGCGGAAAGATGTATATCGACCGCCACCTGTACCAGGCCACCATAAAAGCGGCCGGACCCCCCCCCGGAGCGCGAGGCCGGAGGGAGAGGCCCAAAGGCAACTGGCGCGGCACCCCCGATGCGAACAAGGCGACCTCCGGAACACCTCAGGAAGCCGCGAGGTCGGTGAACACAGTCCGTTGCATCGCCCATTCAACAAGAACGCCCTGCCCTCACGACAGGGCGGCCGCCCACAGGGTGGCAGGCCCGGGCAGGGAGGAGGCATGCAAGGAGAAGGGGTGTCGGGCCGCGAGGAAGAACAACTCCACCGAGACCCCCAATAGAGTCAACGACCTGGAGGACCCCCGCAGAAGGAAACAGGGGACAGCCTGTCTGAGGTCTAACCCGAAGGCCACCGACTGACCCCGAAGGGCCAGCGCGTGGTCCCGCAGGAAGAGCAGAGGAACCAACAGTCCGAGGGCAGAGACGGGTAAGTGGAGGGAGACCCACCCATCTGCCGGGAAGTGGACGTCCCAGGTTCGATCGGGAACCCCACCCAACCTCGCTCGACGGATCTGTGGCTACCCAAACCGTCGGCGGGGGGGCGGACCAGGGCACAGCCGCAGAGAGCGAGCCCTGAGCAACCCAGAGACCGAAGCGTCTGCGAACGGTACGCAGGAGTGGCAGGAGCTGACCCAGAGGGGCAACGGAAACACCGCGGGGCCCATGAGGAGGAGGCGGAGGAGCCAGAGGCTCCCTAAGGGAAGGGGCAGAGCGGCCCAAAGCAGCGAACCCACGAACGAGTCCCAGAGCCACCCCAGGAGGGAGACCGAGTGCAACACGGCGAAGACCGTCCACCGAAGGTGCACCGCGGCCGGCAGACCCCGGGGCACCGTAGCGCCGGACAAAACCCATGCGAGACCGACCCATGGCACGACACGCGACGGGGTCAAGCGTGAATCGGGAACATCAAAAGGGGAACCCGAACCGTGCGACGGTGCGAACGACTGGGAGGGCGTCGCCAACTCACAGGCCTAGGGCTTCGGAAACAACCAACCAGTCGGCCAAGGAAAACAGGAGCTGGAGCCCGCTCCTGAGGAGAGGACCCAGAGCCTGCCCCACATGTGCGGAGAAGAACCGCGGCGCGATGTGGAGACCGAAGGGAAGGCCGGCGAACAGGAACACACGATCGGAAGTCCGAACGGCCAAGAATCGCTGGAAGAGAGGATGGAGAGGAACGAGCCAAGACGCATCCTGGAGGGCCAGCGACACAACCCACGACAGAGGGCACAGGGCCAGGCGTACCAGGGGTACCGGCAGCATCCGAAACCGTGTGAGCACGACGCGCCCGTTGATGGCCGACAGAACCACCAACGGTCGCATCGCGTCGCAGTTCGTCGACGGGACCAGAAAGACACGGGAGAGGAAAACCGGGCGACCGGCGGTCAACTCCCTCGACGCTACCCAGCTCGGGCATGGAAGTGAGCACGTGGGCCACCTCCGAAGAGATGGGCCGGCGTCGGTGACAAGAGCGGAAAGGGGGTCGAGACGTCCACCACCAGGTGAGACCCCACCGCGCAACCCGCCGCCCCCAACGTCCCTCGCGGCAACCGAGGGGCGCAAGGGCAAAAACAACCCGAGGGAGCACCCGAGAGGAGGGGAGCGACCCGGTCGGCCAGGCGAGAAGGAGAACAAGGAGGCCGACCCAGAGAACTACACATTGTGTTGACGCGGAGGTACCCTCGGTACGGGCCGTGCGGGCACGAGCGCCACGTCGAACTCTACCCCCCCCCCCCAACCCCAGGCCGGCGCGGGGCAGACCACGTCGAAGGGCGGCCGGAAGTGGAAGACCGGCCAGCCCCGACACAGCGGGGATGAAAGGGGCAAGAACAGAAGGGCGAGGCGGAATCGACGCACTGGCCTGCAACGTCCCAGTCCTGCGGCCGCGCAAGGCGGCAGCACTCGTAGCAGCACCCCGAAGAGGACCGGCAGAAGGACGGGACTGAGAAGACCCCGCGTGCGACACAGCACGACGGTGCGTGACGGAAGCAGGGACCGCAACGACACAGCGCGTCGTCGCGTGTCGGAAGCAGGGGCCGCCGACAGAGAAGCGAGCATACCCAAGCAACCAGCTGAAACAACCCCGACGTATATAGCGCAGAGTACAACAAACCCTGACGAATATCCAAGGGGGCCGGCCGGCAGAACGAGGACCGCACTGTCGGGCGGCGCCGAGTTGCCGCGCACAAAACCGCCTTCAGCTCGGGAACCAAAGACACCGCGAGCCGAAGGTGGACCCGCAGAACGCGGGCCAAACCCTCGCGAAGAGCGCCTGGCGCAGACGCCCCGAAAAGCCGCAGGCGGGGACAGACGGCTGGAGGGAACCGAAAGACAAGACAAGAAGTCCGTCACCCTCTGTCGCAAGGGAAAAACCGTGGCGACAGAGGCCTGATCCGGGTGAGAGAAGAACGGGGGAGCAATAGAACAAAGTTCAAGAATGGGCGCGCCCATCCAGGACCAGAACGCGCCGGCCAACCTGCCGACAGACACAAGAGGAGGCAAAAGCAGGGACGACCCCAGTCCAACGTCAAGGCTAGTAACCTAAGGGAGGGACCGAAGGAGAGCCGTCGACGGAACGGTGTGAAGGCGAAGGCCACAGCAAACCAGGCCTCCAAGGGGAGAGGGCGACCGAGCATGACGGCGAAGCCAGGCGTACCGGCGTCGCACAAACCCGTCCCATAGGAGGACAGACCCGTCAACACAGCCAGGGACTGAACAGCCGGAAGGAGGTCAGTGCGGCGGAAGTCTGACCAGAGCGTAGGCCTGCAGAAGGGAGCGGGACCGTAGCAGGGGTAGGAAGGGCGAGGCGCTGAGGTTGAGGCACCGCCAAGAAGCGCGAGAAGAGGGAGGCGTCCAACGACGCCAAGCACCCGTCGAAGCGTGACACAACCCAGCCCTGCAAAGCCAACAATCGAACCGAGAGAGGCGACCCCCCCCACCCCCCCCACCCAGAAAGGTCGGCCCGCAGGGACAAGCGTGAGCGGGAGCGAGACCCACGACACGAACCAGCAGCGTCGCGGCCCAAGGAAGGCGAGCGACGACGGCCGTGTCGCCGTAGAGGGACCCGTCCCCGAACACGAACGGCCGAGGGGGAAACAGCACCATCCCCCTCTTCCAGCGACACGACAGCTCCCGAGAAAGAGGGACCCCGAAACCTCACCGAGGCAAGAGGAGGGGTACCCCCCAGGCGAGACGGGAAGTGAAGGGCAGGAAGAGAAGAAGGAGGAGGAGCAGGACGACGGGAGGGGGAAGGCTGGCCGGGTGAAAGTAGGCCAGAAGGAGCCGCGGGGGGAAACAGAGCAAGGACCCCCGGGGCTGAGAGAACAGGGCGGCCCGACACCGAGGCGGAGGAGGGAGGGACCCCCACCGTGGGACGAGACCGTGAAGGAAGAAGAGGCACGGAAGCAGGTGAAGTAGGAGAAGCAACGACACCCAGGCGGACCCTCCTGGACAGTGTAGGAGGGAGCAGAGGGCCAGCGACAGCACGAACAACCGCGCGCGGAGAGGACAACGTAAGAGGAAGTCGTCTGGGCTAGGAAAGCGGGCGGAAGGGAGGAGAGCCCCTATCCGTAGAGGCCAGGGGAGGGCGCATAGGAGCAGAGCCGCTAACCCCGGCCTCAGGGCGAGAACCAAGACGAGGGCGACGGGCGACGTCAAGGCGATCAGGAGGACGACGAGGGGCAGTAGCGAGGCGAGCGAGAGCGTGGAGGCTTAGGTTGACCAGTAGCGTAGGGGAACCATATGATACCCAGCTCGCCTTGTACCATTTGTGCCAACCCCAGATGGGACGGCACAACGTCGTCCACGAATTCCAGGTACCTATTTACAGCTAGGTGAACTGAGGCTAACACATGAAAGGAGACAAGCCCAATTCGTCACCGCCCGGTCTGGGAGTGAACCCCCGACCCCTCGTGTGTGAGACGAGAGCTCCACCTACGAGGCTACGGGCTGTGGTGAACGGCCGGCAGTCGGGTCAGGGATACCCAGGGTGACGCGGAACCGGGCGGCAACAAAGGCCGGGGAACGGCGGCCCACAGGCCCAATGTGGCGGGAGACCATCGGCCACACCGACGGAAGGGAAGCAGAGGCCACAGCCGCCGCCGAGGAACCAGGGCCATGGAGCAGCACAACCACCAGGGCCAGACACGGGCCACACAGAGCAGGGAGGTAGGCCGTAGAGGACACAAAGAGCGAGTGGCGCAAGCAGGACATGTGGCTCACCAAGCACGGGGAGCGACAACCAAGGCGAAAGCAAAGCAGCCGACCAGCACGAGAAGAACACACACCAGAATCAGCACGTCGAAGGTGTAAGTGGAGAGAATGTCCAAGAAGAACCAGGGAAGGAGCATGGGGAAACAGGAACACACATGCAAACAGGTATCTGTACTCACCCTAAACCGGGAGCACAGAGGTAGGTGAGGAGGGCGGCCGAGGCGGAAGAGCAGCAGCAGAACCTGCAAAGATGGAGAAAGTGTTAACCACCACTCAACATCTTACATGCAGGGCCTATAACACCAGGAAAGTGCATACACCAATATAGTATCAGGCAACAATATGACACAAAAAAGGGTCAACAGTGAAAGCCAACTATAACCGCAAATTTGCGGGCCAATGGAGGTAGATCCGTACCGACACAAACCTCCCACATCGCCATGCGACCCCCCAGCGATCTCCGCAAATTTGCGGGGAGCCGAAACGACCCAGAGGGCCGAATCGAGCACTCCGCAATTTTGCGGGACCGGCCAAGAGGGCCCGGTGCCGAACAAGCGAGAGGGGCGTCTAGGAAAACCAAAAAAGGCCCGCAAACAAGCGTCAACTCCTTATGAACTCCAAGCGACGATGACCATCTAGCTGAGCAGTGTCTTCCTTGATAATATCCTGACTCGACCGGTCAAGGGAGAGGCAAGGAAGACACACCAGGGGAGAGGAGGCACATCCCCTGGGAACCACCCAACCCACAGAGATAGAGCAAAGCCCATGAGGAGAAGTGGCAGGTTGGGTGGTTTGGCACAACAGGGGCCCCCGTGGGGTACCCCAGGATTGGGCAAAAGTGATGAAAGGATGGAGGTGAAAACAGGAAGGGAACACAAAAAACCAGTAATGAAACTGGTGAGAAAAAGGGTGGCCTAGCCGCGAGTAGAGAATGTGTCAGGGGCGAAAAACCCTGTGGAGTGAGGGAGAGGCCCCCGTGGGGTACCCCTGGGTATCACGAACCACTAAGCGCCCAGGCCCTTGAGACACAGTGAAGGCTCGAAAGGGGGGACTCGGGAATAACGCTAGTTATGCGGCTGACACAAACACTACAAACAGCACCGCCACCACGAAATCTCAGATTGTGAACCAACTGTACACCTAGGCTATGAAAAAATGAGAACTCATAGGGGCATAGCAATTCCTGAATGATAAACAAGCTAGGCTAATTGAAGCGAAAAGCTAAACTATGCCCAGACTAACAGGAAAAAAGAATATGAAAAGAGAAAGAATGAAAAAATATAGACGGGGAACGCCAAGCGCCCCCGTACCTTCGGTAGCTATTCCCACACGCGTCTCCATTAAACACACTGAGGAGCCCATTTAGGTGTGTCCTAGATCACGTAACATCTGTCTAGCAAAAAGAAGGCCAGAAAAGCCGAAACGAACCTAAAACAGGGTGAATTGAAGGAGCACAACAAAAGCGACTTCATTCAATGGAGCGCGTGAAAAAATGATAACAAGAGAGGGTCGCTCATGCGCACGTTCGACAGGGATCTGCACATGACGGAACACGGGATGGGCCTTAAGCGGTAACTAAGGTAAACCCCTTTTTCTTCTCTTCTATGCTTTTTTCACCTTCGGTGGTAGTTTTGGTTAATGTACAACGTCTCCTAGAGCAAGATAAGGAGTAGACTCTAGACGTTTTCTTTTTAACCGCGGTTGGAATGACGACATAGCAGTCAAAATAGACAAGTCATCATTGCAATTAGGTTAATAGCCTTGACGTTGGATTTGCCAAGACTACTAACAAATACAATAGCACTGGATATATCAAAGGCATTTGATAGAGTCTGGCATCAATCCTTATTGTCAAAGATGTCACACTACGGCCTTGCATCATTAGTTCCACTAATTTCTTCTTATCTTCATAACAGAAAAATACGTGTAATGGTAGATGGCCTTTATTCTCAATTTCACTCAATAAATGCTGGTGTTCCCCAGGGATCAGTTTTGGCCCCAACTCTGTTCCTCATTCATATCAATGATCTCATATCTACCACTCATAATCCAATACATTCCTACGCAGATGACTCAACACTCCACAGTTCCTTCACATTTACCAATTCTTTCACCCAACCCGATCTTATAAATTCAAAAATAAACACTGCAAATTCTCTGAACCAGGACCTTTCTAGAATTAATGAATGGGGACAAAAGAATCTAGTTTCCTTTAATGCACAGAAAACCAAGTACATTCAATTTTCTAACCGACAGAATCTCACTGACTCCCATATATTTTTTAATGATGTAAATATTCCCACTTCCCCTAGTATTGACATTCTCGGTGTAACATTAACTACTAACTTGAGCTGGACACATTATGTTAGAAGCATTGCTAAGAATGCCTCTAAAAAACTGGGACTCCTGTACAGAGTTCGAGAATTCTTCACTGACGAGCAGTTGGCCGTAATATATAAAAGTCATGTGCGTTCTCAGATGGATTACTGTTCACCTCTGTGGGGTGGAAGTGGAGTGGTTGCATTGAGGCAGTTGGACAAAATTCAAAATAAAGCTATTAGATTAATCAATAACCCTGCAATCACACAGGACCTTCCTACATTATCCATACGAAGAAACGTTGCATCCCTTGCATTATTCTACAGATATTTTCACAGCAATTGTTCCGAGGAACTTGCTTCAATTGTGCCGCCTCTCCACATCTTTCCCCGTAGAACTAGGGCAGCTGAGAGCGCCCATGAATTTACACTTTCTCCTCCACAATGCAGAACTTCTGCTTATCAGAATTCATTTATCCCCAGAGCTACTACTCTTTGGAATTCACTTCCCTCGAATTGCTTTCCACAAACTTACAATCTACAAATGTTTAAATCCAGTTGTTACAAACATTTTATGAATGGAGGATGCCTTTAGGCACATGGACCGTTTTGTTTTATCTGTGTTTTTCCTTCCTCCGTTCATTGTCTCTTAAAAAAAAAAAAAAATTAAGGAATATATATATTTTTCATTACTACAAACATAACCCAACACAGTATAAATATATACTGTTAATAAATAATACTAACTTAAAATGTATGAAGAATCTGTCACTTTTTCTCAAAAGAACGTTTAATATGTATAGATAGATCAAGTCTTAGGACACTTAATATGGTTTGTTTAAGACGTACCAGTGTATTTACGTGTACGCTAATTTAGTTAACAAAGGCATATTGTACATGTGTAATATGTAAGGGGCTGTGCTCCATACTTTTTGTAAAAGTCTGAGAAAATAAACTTAATTCAATTAAATTCAATTCAATTCGATTCACACACACACACACACACACACCTAGGCAATAATAGATCAGAAATTATAGCAGTGACAATAAAAGACAAGGACAACAAAGCAACTGATATAGCAGTGGCTTATATACCACCACAAACTAGAGCATGGAAGCGGGATAAATATGATCAACTAATCACGGAATCTCTAGATGCACTAAAAATACTTTTTAATAGGAGAAATAAATTATTATTAACAGGTGATTTCAATTGTAAGGAAGTCAATTGGGAAGGGTTAGATGCGGGAAATAATAATGAATCTTGGGGCAGTAAATTATTGAATCTAGTAACAGAAAACATGTTAACACAACATGTTAGAGAAAACACACGAATCAGAGGGATGGATGAACCATCCAGGCTAGACCTATCTTCACCAGTGATCCACATGATGTTAGAAAGATAAATTATTGTTGTCCCTTGGGAAAAAGTGATCACAAGATATTAGAAATGGAGATGGATTTGGGGAAAAATGAGGAGAGAAAGGAAGGACATAAAATAAATAGATACAATTATGCTAAAACTGATTTTAAATCATTGAAACATTATTTCCAAAGTATAAATTGGAAGGAACTAGAAAGCCTGGAAATGGTTCAAGACAAATATAGACTTTTCCTGAAAGTATATGAAGAAGGGATACATAAATATGTCCCAAGGTTCCAATCAGGGGTAAAGAAGGAAAAAGAATGGTTCAATATAAGATGTAGTAAGGCACAGGATAGAAGAAACCGAGCCTGGAATATAGCACGGAAGAGACATAGTGAAAATAACTGGAATAAGTACAAGGAGAAAAGAAATGAATACGTAAAGATACGACGCGAGGAACAATATAAATATGAAAGGAATATTGTAGAGAAGTGCAAAAATGAGCCAAAACTATTTTATAGATTTGTAAATGGAAAAATAAAAACAAAAGAAGGTATTGTCAGACGAAGAGTTGGAACAAACAGCTATGAGAAAGATAAAGAATTGTGTGAAGTTATGAATGAAAAGCTTCAGTCAGTGTTTGTAAAAGAGGAGGAGTTTATAGAACCTAATAGAGAAATGAGAACACCACAGATGCCTGAAATGAAAGTGACAAAAAGTGAAGTGCTGAAATTGATGCAGGATTTGGACGTGAGGAAATCAATGGGACCAGATGGAGTGGCTGGATGGATCCTCAAAGAATGTGCGGAAGAGTTAGTGGAACCAATCTATGAAATCATCAAATCTTCACTGAATGAGGGAGACCTGCCAGTGGAATGGAAGAGAGCTAACATAGTACCAATTTACAAAGGAGGAGACAGAGAAAATCCGCTTAACTACAGACCGGTGTCCCTCACCAGCATTGTTTGTAAAATTTGTGAGAAAATTATAAGGAAAAAGTGGACACACTTCATTGAGGGACAGGGGGTGCTTAGCGAGAAACAATTTGGATTCAGGGAAGGGAGATCTTGTGTATCTAATTTATTAAGCTTTTATAGCAGAGTTGTAGATGTTACACAGGAGAGAGAGGGATGGGTTGACTGTGTTTACCTGGACCTGAAAAAGGCCTTTGACAGGGTGCCTCACAAAAGGTTATTGTGGAAATTGCAGGTTGTTGGAGGTGTACATGGTAGGATGTTAAAATGGATGGAAAACTTTTTAATAGGAAGAGAAATGAGGACCACGATACGAGACGAATATTCACAGTGGAGGAGTGTGACGAGCGGAGTACCACAGGGATCAGTGTTGGGTCCGATAATGTTCCTACTTTATGTAAACGACATGCCAGAAAACTTGAATAGTCATATGAATATGTTTGCGGATGACGCTAAGATCATGAAGAATGTCACCTGTATAGAAAGTTGTCAGGATCTTCAAAAGGACCTAGATGAGTTGCACAGATGGAGCCAAACCTGGAAAATGAGTTTCAATGCAGAAAAGTGTCATGTTTTGGAAGTGGGAACAAGTGAGATAAGGCCAAGCTGGGTGTACAAATTAGGAATTGAAATAATAGGCAAAACACGGCATGAGAAGGACCTTGGAGTGATAATACAAGATGATCTATCCCCGGAGAAGCATATTAACATGATCATTGGAGGAGCATATGGAATAATAACCAATATGAGAGTGGCATTTAACTATTTGGATGAAGAAATGTTAAGAAAATTGATAATGACTATGATAAGACCAAGATTAGAATATGCAGCAGTGATATGGTCACCACATTTGAAAAAACATATAAACAAATTAGAGAAAGTCCAAAGGATAGCAACGAAGATGATCCCAAGATTGAAGGAGTTGACATATGAGGAAAGACTTAAGACACTACAACTGCCTACCTTGAAAGAGAGAAGGGAACGAGGCGACTTAATAACGATGTTCAAGGGAGTAAAAAGTTTGGAACGAGTAGATAGGGAAGATCTATTCGTGAGGGATAATGGAAGGACAAGAGGGCACGAGTTTAAGCTGAGGAAGGGCAGATGTCGTAAGGACACAAAGAAATTCAGCTTCCCATATAGGAGTATAGAGACTTGGAACAACTTGGAGGAGGAGGTGGTGAGAGCGAGGAACATTAACATGTTCAAATCTAGGTTGGATAAAAGTAAATATGGAAATAGGGCAACATAAGTTATGATATGTTAGTCCAAAATACTGGGAACTGGGAATATCCATTACGATACTTGTCTAAGTAAAATGGATTGATTATACAGTAACTAAGACAGGACAACACGAGCGCTGCTCAATTCCTGTAAACTACAAATAGGTAAATACAAATAGGTAAATACACACACACACACACACACACACACACACACACACACACACACACACACACAGTGTAGACGAGAAGTATGGAGTATTTAAAACAATATATGAAGAAGGAGTAAATAAATATGTCCCTAAACAAGGTAATAGGTCAGCGAAGGAAAAGGATTGGTTTAATGAAAAATGTAGGAAAGCCAAGGAAAAGAGAGACCAAGCGTGGAAGGCAGCTAGAAAAAGGTGTAATAGAGAAACTTGGAACAGATACAAGAGATTAAGAAATGTATATGCTGCAATTAGGAGACAAGAAGCCAGAGAATATGAGAAGAACATTGTGAAAAAATGTAAGAGTGATCCTAAGCTGTTTTATAGGTTTATAAATAGTAAAATGAAGGTAAGGGATAGAATAGTGAGGTTGAAGGTTGAAGGGACCACTTATGATGACGACCAGAATATGTGTGAAATTATGAACAATACACTACACTCAGTATATACTAAAGGTGATAACTTTGAAGAAGTACCGGTAGGTGAAATTGGTGATAAACTGGGAGATATTAATTTTCTCCCAGAGGAGCTAGTAGAAATAATGAAAGGACTAGATGTGAAAAAAGCAGTGGGACCTGACAATGTAGCGGGATGGATTTTGAAAGAATGTGCTGACGAACTAGTGAAACCCTTATATGAGATAATGAAATACTCTCTGGAAGTGGGAAAATTACCAATGGACTGGAAGAGAGCCAACATTGTACCGATTTATAAAGGTGGGAACAGGGAACATCCATTAAATTATCGACCTGTGTCACTTACTAGTATAGTGTGCAAAATCTGTGAGAAAATAATTAAGAAAAGATGGATGATTTACTTGGAAAAGAATAATCTACTATCTAACAGGCAATTTGGATTCAGGGAGGGTACCTCATGTGTTACAAATCTACTCAGTTTTTATGACAGAGTGGTTGACATATTACAAGAGAGAGATGGATGGGTGGATTGCGTATATATTGACATGAAGAAAGCTTTTGACAGAGTATCGCATAGCAGGCTGAAGTGGAAATTAAAAGAGTATGGAGGGATTCAGGGTAGTTTGTTAAATTGGATGGAGGACTATCTTTCAGAGAGACAGATGAGGACTACTATCAGAGATAAATTTTCTACGTGGAAAGATGTCACAAGTGGAGTTCCGCAGGGAGCGGTGCTGGCTCCCATAATGTTTCTAATATACATTAACGACATGCCAAAGGATATAAATGCATATATGAATATGTTTGCAGATGATGCCAAGATCATGAAGCGTATAGAAGATGAAAATAGTGGTAGGGAATTACAGAGGGATTTGGATAGGATAGATCAATGGAGCAAGAAGTGGAAAATGGAATTCAACACAAATAAATGTCATGTAGTGGAAATGGGAGTAAGTAAAAGAAGGCCTCATATGGAATATAAGTTAGGAGAAAACACTATTAACCCATCAGAGAAAGAAAAGGACTTAGGGATAACTGTTAGGAGTGATCTTTCACCTGAGAATCATATTAATAAGATAGTGGGAGAAACATATGGACTGCTAAACAGAATAAAAATAGCCTTTAACTATATAAACGAGGAGATGCTGGAGAAAATAATAAAAACATTGGTGAGACCAAGACTGGAGTATGCGGCAGTGGTGTGGGCACCACATCTAAAAAAGCATATAAAGAAGCTGGAGAAGGTTCAGAGAGCTGCAACTAGGATGATACCAGAACTGAGAGAATTACCATATGAGGAGAGATTAAAGAAATTAGATTTACCATCTCTAATGGATAGGAGGGAGAGAGGCGATATTATTATGATGTACAAATGTGTGAGAGGACTCGAAAAGGTGGACAAGAAGGGTTATATTGTGAAAGATAATGGTAGAACTAGGGGGCATAGATATAAGCTAATGAAAGGAAGATGTAAAGGAGATGTGAGAAAGTATAGTTTCCCTTACAGAAGTATAAGTAAATGGAATCAGTTGGAAGAGGAAGTGGTGTGTGCCAAAAACATTCATATTTTTAAGGCAAAGTTAGATAATTGTAACTCAGGAAGCGGGACAATACGAGCCTAAAAAGCTCAACTCCTGTATACTACAAATAGGTAAATACAAATAGGTAAATACACACACACACACACACACACACACGAATGGGTTTTTATGAATATCTTTGTAAATTAATATTTTCCGCTGAATATAAGTTATCCCTGGAGAAGCTTCCACCTCCACTTTCCCTTTGTTGGAAGCCACAAATGTAACCATTAGAAGGTGTGCTCAATATTTAATATATATATATATATATATATATATTGAAGGTTGTTGTTGTTGTTGCTGTTCCTCAGGCTGTCTGGCCGAGCAGCCCCAAGGTCCCGAGCAAGGCCAAGGCCATAACCGAGCGCCCCCACAGAACCCTCCCAGCTTATCACTAATAATGCCCAGGTGACCGAAGCCACTCAAAGGCGGGGAGCTGAGGAGGGTGCGGAAACGCCCGGGAAACAAAAGCCCCACCCAAGGCCCTGTGCCCCTCAGCAATTATAAAGGGAAAGTTGAGGGGCAAAGGAATAATGTGACGCTTTGGCTCCCAATCTGCCAGGGTTGCCAGTAGGGAGGTCAATCCACGAAAGACGCTGTCACTTGAGATCTAGAAAATATATAAGTAAAAGGAACAGTCAGAGTAAGCTATGGGTATGGCAGAGAACGCTCAACTCTCATTCTGATAGACCAGCCCATCACCACTATATTGAAGGTATAATGGTTAGCCACTGCATTTTCATCCAATTTATATGAAGCCAATGGGGGTTTGGGGCCTAAACCCCCTTATAAATGTAAGGGGGTAAGGCATTATTTGTATGAAGCCAATGGGGGTTTGGGGCCTTAACCCCCTTATAAATGTAAGGGGGTAAGGTAAGGGGGTAAGGGGGTAAGGAGAGCGAGAAAACTTAAACTAAATGATGGTAAAACTGATATTCTCATCATCCGAGGAAATAGAAGAGCTGATGATATAGTAGGTGCCCTCTCCATCAATGTGGGTGGATCTCAGCTGCGACCGGCCAACTCTGTTCGAAATCTGGGTGTATATGTGAACTCCCGATTAGATTTCAAAGAGCATGTAAACCAGATAGTTAAAAGTTGTTACTTGCACATCAGAAATCTCTATTTGGTGAATCCGTTTATAACCAGACGTTGCCTCCTGACGTTGGTTCACTCATTGGTCTTCTCTCGTGTTGATTATTGCAATGCCCTGTTGGTGGGTCTTCCAAATTATATTTTGAGGAAAGTTCAGTCTGTTCTTAACAGGGCCGCAAGACTAATTTTTGGTGTTCCACCTAGAACTCCTACTACATCTCTTCACATAGAACTGCACTGGCTGCCAGTAAGAGCAAGAATAGAATTTAAGTTGTGTTTGGTGACTTTTAAGGTTCTCAAATTTGGTGAGCCTAGGTACCTTGCGGAGCTGCTCAGGCGCCCACCGGCACACCATGGTGTAGTTGTGCGTCATGACAATGACCCTTTTCGTCTTGATGAACCAAGGGCTTTCCAGCAGTCTTCTTTCTTTGAGAGGTCATTCTCCTACATGGCTCCGAGGTTGTATAACAGGTTGCCGCTGTCCATGAGACAACTGAGTTCTGTTGAATGCTTCAAGAGACAACTTAAGACTTTTCTCTTTGAGAGAAGCTATGATCTTGAGAGAGGTGTCATGACAGATGGCTATAGAGTTTAGGCTATTTTGCCACTGCTAGTGATTGTTAAATGTGTGTTGTATATAAGCCTTCTTTTGATGCATTGATTTTTGTTCTTTTTTCTTTCTCTTTTCGAGCGCTAGTGAATTCTTCGGAAAAATTGGCGCTTATGAGAAATAAGTAACATGCTTATTATTATTATTATTATTATTATTATTATTTGTATGAAGCCAATGGGGGTTTGGGGCCTTAACCCCCTTATAAATGTAAGGGGGTAAGGTATTATTTGTATGAAGCCAATGGGGGTTTGGGGCCTTAACCCCCTTATAAATGTAAGGGGGTAAGGCATTATTTCACAAATTTATACATGGTATTTCCCATTTGGTGACTATGTTCTTAAGGGGGGTGACCTGCTTTTTTCTCTCTGTCTTAGTTGTATCCATTCGGCCCCATTCAGCCTACTGTTTTAAGAAATTTATCTCTATTCAAGTGTTTATTTTTTCCTGGCGAGCGATGGCGAGCCAGCATTTTATGGAGAAAGCCTGCTTCGCCGGAGACATTTTCCTATCGAAAAATGTACAAATTTAGGCAGCTGTAACTCATTATCCAAAATATGGTGGTTCGCTTTCGCTCGCCAGGTATAAATCGACACCTGGATGGGGATAACGTCTTAAAACAGTAGGCTGAATGGGGCCGAATGGATGCAACCCAGAGAGAGAAAAAAAAAATCAGGTGACCCTCCTTAAGGTAAATATACTGCACATTCTTCAATATAGTTTGTAATCCGTGTGTCTGTCTGCATGTCTATAGCTGTATGGCAGCTTGAGTGCATGTCTATAGCTGTATGGCAGCTTGAGTGCATGTCTATAGCTGTATGGCAGCTTGAGTGCATGTCTATAGCTGTATGGCAGCTTGAGTGCATGTCTATAGCTGTATGGCAGCTTGAGTGCATGTCTATAGCTGTATGGCAGCTTGAGTGCATGTCTATAGCTGTATGGCAGCTTGAGTGCATGTCTATAGCTGTATGGCAGCTTGAGTGCATGTCTATAGCTGTATGGCAGCTTGAGTGCATGTCTATAGCTGTATGGCAGCTTGAGTGCAATATGGTCAAGCAAGTTACAAACAAACTTTAACCAATGTTGATCAGTACATTAATTCACTCCATTACCACATATAATTACCTTACATATAAACAGATAATAATAAAATATAATTAAATAGGAAATAAAAATAAAAATAGGAAAAGTGGGGGTTGGGCCTGAGCATATAGATAGATAGATAGATAGATAGATAGATAGATAGATAGATAGATAAACAGATAATCCCCCACCCACCTCGTCTCCCCGCTTCGGACTCCAGAAGTGGGTGTTATCATGCACAAATCTGGATAGATGGTGGAGATGTGTGCTCCACTTAGCTAGCTTGATAGTGTTAACAGTCCAACGGATATGGGTGTTCTTAGGAGGCGGCTTAATTTACTTAATTTATTTGTTGATATATTTATTTTATTCTTCCATGACATTAATTGTCTATCTTTTCTATTTATATAAACTCCCTTCTCTCTTTTCGCCGATATTTTCCATTCCAAAACATGTTCCCTTCCTCCCCTGAAACCAGCTCCAACCAAAAGAAAAAATATTATATATCAAAGTTAAAAATTGTAAATAAATGTAGAAGTTTTGTGTGCAATCCGTGTGTGCGTGAATGAATGAATACCTGACTGCTGCCCGGGGGAGGAACAAGTTGGGAACGTGTACAGATTGGACGTAATTAGTAGTCTAGGGTTTTCAGTTTGTATATACAGTACTTTTCTATTATTATTATTATTATTATTTTTTTTTATTTTTTTTTTTTTTTTTTTTTCCCACTATGGTGATTTTGGCCAATAAATAGTAGGGTGTGGTTGCTATATTGTTTATTTTGTTGTTTGTTGTTGTTGCTAGTGTTATTCCTGTTATTGGTGGTGTTTTTATTAGTATTAGTTGTATTCTTCATTATCATCTACTACATCGTATTCTCATTGTTGTTGTTGTTGTTGTTCTTGTAATACCTAACATGTCGGGAACGTGTATAGAGTTGTCGGGATGTTGATGAAATAATTAGTCTGGTATCTTAATTAGTTTATATTATATCCCTGCATAACTCTGTGGATACGCTGCTCAATGGACGTTACCGGTTATTCATGGCCACGTTATACTGTAGTTAATGTTATTATTCTATTTGTGTGTGTGTTTTTAGTATTCCTCCCTCCAGGCATAGTTCTTCCATAGACTGTAAATTATATCATTCCATACAACGAAATTTGTAAGTCTTTTTCTAGAAGACGAGATTTGCAATCGAATTTATATATATATATATATATATATATATATGTATAATTATATACATATATACTGTATATAACGTTATATCGTTCTTAACACTAATATCCCCTAAATTAAATTAATAAAAGAATGGGGTCCTCCCGGGATTCGAACCCAGGACTCCACATACAGAACTTACACTCTCTAACCATACAAATAATATAAGCTTGTGTGTGGTACCCCCTTTATACGTTCCTAACTACTACTCCCTACGTGTATATTAGTTGAGTTAATTGGCAGAAATATGGCAAACATAGTATTGGCTTGGTTGAGAAGAAGCCAATCATTTAAATGCCATGGTACAGCGTAAGTATCCTGTACTAAAAATGCACCTTTTCAGTATCTGTGTTTCTTTGTAACTGAGGTAAATAAGGTAAATATAGTACAATCGGGGATAGTAAGTGTTGTCATAGATTCCAGTGGTTATCGCTCAAAAAGTGTTATTGGTATCTTTATAGTTACTGGGAAAAGTGCTTATCCCTCAGAGTATTAGTCAGTGTCCGAAATTTTGTGAAATATCTGACAAAACTTATTAACCTCGAGTGTACATCGCTCAATTAAAAACTATTTGATAAACATATTCCATAAGACTTTGGGTACCGCACCTACTTTTGGATATTAATTACGAAAAATATAATTGACTGCTATTTTTATACTAAAAATCCTGAGGCATATTTAGGCAAATTTGAATGTTAGATAAGACAGAAATAGTAGCACAGTTTGACCGTGTTTAATTTGAATGTTAGATAAGACAGAAATAGTAGCACAGTTTGACCGTGTTTTAGATAAGAAGACACTTTTATATCGCACCTTGACTACGTTTAGTATTACATATACAAATGTAATATTATTTTATCTTGAAATGTTTGTGGTACGGTATTTAATCAGAACACAAGACTTATCAAACATAGCATAATAACTTGTTTTGTTATCAAATATGAAATTATTTACAACACAGTTCAACATTGTTGTTTATCATGTCATACAACATGTTTAATATAATTGATCTAATTAATCTTGTTATGATACTTGTCATTCGTCAAAGGCAACTTTAACAATATTATTTAACCGTATCATTATAACACGATTATATTTTCCTCTATCATGGCTAAAACTAGATGATTTTATAAAGCATAGGAAAGACTTCTAGCCTTTAATGCAGTAAAATCAATATATATATATATATATATATATATATATATATATATATATATATATATCTTTTGACTACCACAGCTGCCTTATGAACGGAATACAATAGTCGATTTTGAATTCTTAACCCTGTCTGATGCAACACAAGTCATTTTGGACCCCCTTGTTTTGTTCCATTAGTTTGGCGATTATATGACTCTTCACCCCATTCAACTGTCGATCTTATCAAGGCGAACAACAGTGAGCCTACAATTTGGGAGAGACCCAAATATGTGCATATTTAGCGTCAAGGGCAGCAGGGGGACGATTTTTTAGTTTGAAGGGGGTCTCTCTCTCTCTCTCTCTCTCTCTCTCTCTCTCTCTCTCTCTCTCTCTCTCTCATAATCATTGATGTAATGAAAATATGAATAGTCTCCTCATACGATTGCACTAGTTCTGTAGTGCTATTATTTACAACCTGTCAATTAATAATTCAGTCACTACAAGCTTGCTTGCTTTTTTTTTTTTTTTTTTTTTTTTTTTTTTTTTTTTTTAATACAGACCATGTGACAATTAAATGAGGAAACTATAATAACGCATCTGAATAATGCCAACCTGACTTATAAACACAAATATGAATGTAACCAGACGACGATGCTGTTGTTTCAGTGGAATAATGGCTCTTTGAGCAGTATGTATCGCCTTACTAGTGGTTGTCCCCTCACAGGATGGGGGGCGCTGCTCAATAAACTCGCCCCTCGGGGCAAAATCAAAATCAAATCTCTCTCTCTCTCTCTCTCTCTATTTTTTTCTTTTTTTTTCTTTGTTTAAGCTTGTCACCGCACTCCTAATATATACCCCCCTACCCACAACAAACACTGCTACACAATACACAGTTTAGTCTGAGGGGCTACAGGCTGCATCATAATATCGCCCCCACTTGTTGTCTTGATAGCGTAATGCATAAGTGCGCGGAATTTCTATGTGAGTATCCTAGGTTCGAGTCCTTGGAGTGCCACATGTATTTGTTGATTTCATTAATTGAGTTTAGAGGTGAAGTTGGTTGGTGGAAAAAACATAATAATAGGGTAGTATGCTATGGTAGACTATGTCATATTGTGTTACGCACTGTTATGACGATGTTGTGGTATGTTATGTTTGACAGTACTATGAATTACATGTTTCTCTTTACAAACACCAAAATATGAGATTGTATTATGCAAACACTACAAAATATGTTATTCCGTATATGTTTGTCATATAGGTCATGTTTTCTTGTTTGGAATAAATAAATGCGGACATGTTTACAAGATGAGGAACAATATTATCTCTTTTAAGGGGGGTCACCGTTTTTTTTAGCTTTCTCTCCTTTTCTCTCTTTCCTGGCTTGTATCCATTCGGCCCCATTCAGCCAACTGTTTTAATATTATTAGTAGGTTTAGGGATATTTCTTCGAGAGGCCGGTCTATATGATCTGTGCCCCATGAATATTCTTTCCTCTCACTTAAACAGTAGGCTACCATAGTGCGGTTGGGAGTATGAACATGATTAGATTAATATCCAGTATTCGAGAATGGATAATAAGTCGTAGGCGTGTGCATAAACCTTTAACCGTCCTGGTGGTGTAATGGTTAAGGTGGCAAAAATATGTGTGTGATAACCCGGGTTCGAATCCCGGTGGATCATATATACTTTAATTAATTTCATTGGGGGTGTGGTGGTGAGATTAATAAAAATAATATTATTAGTAGGTTTAGGGATATTTCTTCGAGAGGCCGGTCTATGTGATCTGTGCCCCATGAATATTCTTTCCTCTCACTTAAACAGTAGGCTACCATAGTGCGGTTGGGAGTATGAACATGATTAGATTAATATCCAGTATTCGAGAATGGATAATAAGTCGTAGGCGTGTGCATAAACCTTTAACCGTCCTGGTGGTGTAATGGTTAAGGTGGCAAAAATATGTGTGTGATAACCCGGGTTCGAATCCCGGTGGATCATATATACTTTAATTAATTTCATTGGGGGTGTGGTGGTGAGATTAATAAAAATAATATTAAGACGTTTATACCCATCCAGGTGTCGATTTCTTCCTGGCGAGCGATGGCGAGCCAGCATTGTATGGAGAAATTCGGCTTCGCCGGAGAAATTTTTCTATCGAAAAATGTAAAAATTTAACTTTCTGTCAAAATAAAAAAATATATATATATATATATATGCTGGCTCGCTACCGCTCGCCAGGAAAATGTTGACACCTAGATGGGGGTAAACGTCTTAAAACAGTAGGCTGAATGGGGCCGAATGGATACAAGCCTTAAAATAATTGGCGTGTGATCCTGCATAAACATGGTATACAGTATAGTTATAGTGATTACACAGTAGATAAATGGATATATAGATTACACAGTAGATAAATGGATATATAGATTACACAGTAGATAAATGGATATATAGATTACACAGTAGATAAATGGATATATAGATTACACAGTAGATAAATGGATATATAGATTACACAGTAGGTAAATGGATATATAGATTACACAGTAGGTAAATGGATATATAGATTACACAGTAGATAAATGGATATATAGATTACACAGTAGATAAATGGATATATAGATTACACAGTAGATACATGGATATATAGATTACACAGTAGATAAATGGATATATAGATTACACAATAGATAAATGGATATATAGATTACACAGTAGATAAATGGATATATAGATTACACAGTAGATAAATGGATATATAGATTACACAGTAGGTAAATGGATATATAGATTACACAATAGATAAATGGATATATAGATTACACAGTAGATAAATGGATATATAGATTACACAGTAGATAAATGGATATATAGATTACACAGTAAATAAATGGATATATAGATTACACAGTAGATAAATGGATATATAGATTACGCAGTAGATACATGGATATATAGATTACACAGTAGATAAATGGATATATAGATTACACAGTAGGTAAATGGATATATAGATTACACAATAGATAAATGGATATATAGATTACACAGTAGATACATGGATATATAGATTACACAGTAGATAAATGGATATATAGATTACACAGTAGGTAAATGGATATATAGATTACACAGTAGATAAATGGATATATAGATTACACAGTAGGTAAATGGATATATAGATTACACAGTAGGTAAATGGATATATAGATTACACAGTAGGTAAATGGATATATAGATTACACAGTAGGTAAATGGATATATAGATTACACAGTAGGTAAATGGATATATAGATTACACAGTAGATAAATGGATATATAGATTACACAGTAGATACATGGATATATAGATTACACAGTAGATAAATGGATATATAGATTACACAGTAGGTAAATGGATATATAGATTACACAGTAGATAAATGGATATATAGATTACACAGTAGGTAAATGGATATATAG
>JBAKBP010025558.1:0-33155 GCA_037953745.1 Lithodes maja | reverse complement strand
GACTGTGTCAAGAGCATTGCAACGTCCCAAAGCTGCTCGTCGGTGCAGCTTTTTCTTTAGTAATATAAGGGGACTTCACTCTAACATCAATTCTGTACACCAATTTCTTCAAGCAGAATCCCCTACTCTCCTTTTTTGACAGAGACTCAAGTAACATCCACATCTGACACGTCTAGATTTAATTTTCCAGACCCAACTGCTCCAAAATTTCAGACCTAAAGGAGGTGTATGTTGCTTCGCAAAATCTGAAATTGCCCTGGAGGAGGTTGCTAGTTTCAATTGTCCCTATTTTGATTATTCTATATACAAATTAATTTCTGCTGGTAAATTTAAATACATATGTTGCATCTACCGTTCCCCAAATACTCCTCCAGAGCAAAGTCTTTTTGATTCTCTGTCCTCACAACTCAGTGTCCTCAACTTAAATGCTTCTTCTGAAATCACTGTGTTGGGTGATTTTAATGTCCATAATGTTGAATGGCTCACTCATTCAGCCAGGACTGATGATGCTGGTCTTGAATGTGAGCTATTTGCAGACTCATTTAATCTCACTCAACTAGTCAACCAACCCACCCGTGTACCAGATAATCCTAATCATAATTCCCACTTACTGGACTTATTTTTAACAACCAATTCAGAAAATTATGATGTTACAGTGAGGTCCCCGCTTGGATCTTCTGATCACTGTCTGATACAGGCCACCTGTCTATCACCTACCACACCTTCCCACTTTGAACCTGTTTTGGTGACTAAATGGCATTGCGATAGGGCAGACTGGGAGGGTCCTCAAGGTTTCTTTATTGATATTCCCTGGACCTCTTTCTTTTCTAATGATGCACACACCACCTTGAGCCACATACAAGATTTTATAAAAATTGGAATGAAAACTTTTATTCCTCATCAAAAGTACAGTAAACGATTTTTTTTTTTTTTTTTTTTTTTTTTTTAGAGACATTGATCGGAGGAAGGAAAAACACAGATAAAACAAAAAGGTCCATGTGCCTAAAGGCATCCTCCATTCATAAAATGATTGTAACAACTGGATTTAAACATTTGTAGATTGTAAGTTTGTGGAAAGCAATTCGAGGGAAGTGAATTCCAAAGAGTAGTAGCTCTGGGGATAAATGAATTCTGATAAGCAGAAGTTCTGCATTGTGGAGGAGAAAGTGTAAATTCATGGGCGCTCTCAGCTGCCCTAGTTCTACGGGGAAAGATGTGGAGAGGTGGCACAATTGAAGCAAGTTCCTCGGAACAATTGCTGTGAAAATATCTGTAGAATAATGCAAGGGATGCAACGTTTCTTCGTATGGATAATGTAGGAAGGTCCTGTGTGATTGCAGGGTTATTGATTAATCTAATAGCTTTATTTTGAATTTTGTCCAACTGCCTCAATGCAACCACTCCACTTCCACCCCACAGAGGTGAACAGTAATCCATCTGAGAACGCACATGACTTTTATATATCACGGCCAACTGCTCGTCAGTGAAGAATTCTCGAACTCTGTACAAGAGTCCCAGTTTTTTAGAGGCATTCTTAGCAATGCTTCTAACATAATGTGTCCAGCTCAAGTTAGTAGTTAATGTTACACCGAGAATGTCAATACTAGGGGAAGTGGGAATATTTACATCATTAAAAAATATATGGGAGTCAGTGAGATTCTGTCAGTTAGAAAATTGAATGTACTTGGTTTTCTGTGCATTAAAGGAAACTAGATTCTTTTGTCCCCATCCATTAATTCTAGAAAGGTCCTGGTTCAGAGAAATTGCAGTGTTTATTTTTGAATTTATAAGATCGGGTTGGGTGAAAGAATTGGTAAATGTAAAGGAACTGTGGAGTGTTGAGGCATCTGCGTAGGAATGTATTGGATTATGAGTGGTAGATATGAGATCATTGATATGAATGAGGAACAGAATTGGGGCCAAAACTGATCCCTGGGGAACACCAGCATTTATTGAGTGAAATTGAGAATAAAGGCCATCTACCATTACACATATTTTTCTGTTATGAAGATAAGAAGAAATTAGTGGAACTAATGATGCAAGGCCGTAGTGTGACATCTTCGACAATAAGGATTGATGCAAGACTCTATCAAATGCCTTTGATATATCCAGTGCTATTGTATGTGTTTCACCATGTTGGTCTGTAGCTTGGTTGATTTGATGCGTAAGAAGGCAAAGCATGTCTGCAGTTGATCGACATCGTCTAAAACCATATTGCCTATCACTGATTCTAATTCACCTAAATGGTTTGACCATAATTGTGCTAGAGTAACTGAACAAAAAGCAATAGCCTACAATGCATACACAAGATCAAAAACACATGAAGCCTTTAATTACTTTAGAAACATCAGAAATCATGCCAAAACTGTATTAAACCTAACTAAATCAAACTTTCTCCACAAGCAGGCAAATATACTTCTAAATAATCCAAATGATAACAAAATATTTTGGTCTACTCTTAACTCATTCAAATCCAACTTCACTACTGCTTCATCCATTCCACCATTAAAATCTCTGACTGGCAATCTTGTAAGTGACCCACGAGGTAAAGCTAACCTTCTTGCGGATATTTTCTCCACCAACTCAACCTTAGATGAAATAAATCAAGATGTCCCTGTACTTAATTTTAATTCGCCTGAAATTCCCTAACTTAAGATCCACACCAGACATGTCAAAACTATTTTGCAGAATCTCTCAGTAGATAAGGCTCCTGGTCCAGATGAAATTCCTCCAATAGTACTTAAGAATTGCTCCTTGGTGCTCGCTCCTGTATTGGCAAAAAATTTCCGTCTGTCTACTCATACCTCATGCTTCCCAGTACCCTGGAAAGAAGCAAACATCCATCCAGTTCCTAAAAAAGGTGCCTCTTCAGATCCATCAAACTACAGACCAATAGCTATAACTTCCACTCTTGGTAAAGTCTTTGAAATAATATTAAATAATCACATAATTAAGCATCTTGAGAATAATAAATTAATCAGTGATAGGCAATATGGTTTTAGACAATGTCGATCAACTGCAGACATTCTTTGCCCTCTTACGCATCAAATCAACCAAGCTACAGACCAACATGGTGAAACACATACAATAGCACTGGATATATCAAAGGCATTTGATAGAGTCTGGCATCAATCCTTATTGTCGAAGATGTCACACTACGGCCTTGCATCATTAGTTCCACTAATTTCTTCTTATCTTCATAACAGAAAAATACGTGTAATGGTAGATGGCCTTTATTCTCAATTTCACTCAATAAATGCTGGTGTTCCCCAGGGATCAGTTTTGGCCCCAACTCTGTTCCTCATTCATATCAATGATCTAATATCTACCACTCATAATCCAATACATTCCTACGCAGATGACTCAACACTCCACAGTTCCTTCACATTTACCAATTCTTTCACCCAACCCGATCTTATAAATTCAAAAATAAACACTACAATTTCTCTGAACCAGGACCTTTCTAGAATTAATAAATGGGGACAAAGGAATCTAGTTTCCTTTAATGCACAGAAAACCAAGTACATTCAATTTTCTAACCGACAGAAGAATCTCACTGACTCCCATATATTTTTTAATGATGTAAATATTCCCACTTCCCCTAGTATTGACATTCTCGGTGTAACATTAACTACTAACTTGAGCTGGACACATTATGTTAGAAGCATTGCTAAGAATGCCTCTAAAAAACTGGGACTCCTGTACAGAGTTCGAGAATTCTTCACTGACGAGCAGTTGGCCGTAATATATAAAAGTCATGTGCGTTCTCAGATGGATTACTGTTCACCTCTGTGGGGTGGAAGTGGAGTGGTTGCATTGAGGCAGTTGGACAAAATTCAAAATAAAGCTATTAGATTAATCAATAACCCTGCAATCACACAGGACCTTCCTACATTATCCATACGAAGAAACGTTGCATCCCTTGCATTATTCTACAGATATTTTCAGTAATTGTTCCGAGGAACTTGCTTCAATTGTGCCGCCTCTCCACATCTTTCCCCGTAGAACTAGGGCAGCTGAGAGCTCCCATGAATTTACACTTTCTCCTCCACAATGCAGAACTTCGGATTATCAGAATTCATTTATCCCCAGAGCTACTACTCTTTGGAATTCACTTCCCTCGAATTGCTTTCCACAAACTTACAATCTACAAATGTTTAAATCTAGTTGTTACCGTTACGTCCTGGGATATATAAACACTGGGCTCTTTTTATTGGACTAGGTATGCGGCAACAAGCAACAACGGAAAACGCTAGATCCAACCCTTATCTATAAACCCAGGCAACAAACCACCCTAAACCGTCAAGAGTCCTGCCTGGACAACGAGGTATCCTATGACTCGGTTACAGGGTGCACGCACTATAGACTGCTGATAGTCAAGCAGGCTATATAAAAGATCACACAACTAAGTTGACTTAAAGCTTCAAGGAAAAGATAGATAACGGAATTAAATTGCAGAAACAATTTAATAACAAACTAGAAGAAAGTACATTTAACGTTACGTTAATTAATACAACTAATCACCCCTGCGTGAAAGAAGGTGAAAGCAAACAGTCCTCAAAACATCGTACAGGTAGACAAGATGCGGGTTTCTAAACTGCATCCGGCTACTGTAGGATCTGATGCTTAGCAAAGAAAATACGTTACGGATTTAGAGAACTCTTAACTCATAAGCAGGAATAAATACTAGTGATAGGCCATACAGTGTATAATGGCATAGGTATAATTAAATAAAGGCAGCAACTCGCAACATAACCACATACAGGTGTGCTTCTCACTCTTAGTCAGGCAAGCCTGTTCGGACAGAGTCTCTAAGCCACACCCTGACTCACAATGCTCACAAAAACGGTAAACTGTGGCACAATAACAAGCATGCAGAAATAATAAACCCCTAGCTGTTAATCTGCCAGGTGGCAGAGGTCTAGCCGGAAGGATATAGGCTTCGGATACCCGGGCTGAGCCACCTGCTCTAGCCTAGGGACGTTCCTAAATCTGTGCGCCAAATTACTCTAATTGAAAGGGTGCTCTCTTGAGAGACTCAGATCGCAAGTATCTGACTCTCTCCTGGCGACCCTAAAACAAAAGCAAGACGTGCTAGCGCAGTGCTGAGTGGACTAGGCAAGGGCCCTCACACAACACAACACTAGACACACAGGGACACAGACAAGAAAATGCCCCCCAGACTCCCACAGGTATCCTAGTAAAGTCGTGCGGGTCCACAGGACTCGCACCAGCAGACTTTACTTAAAGGATCGCAAAAAGCCTCCCCTCCGGTCTAGCCCCTGCTAATCTGACACAAGAACACACTAGCAAGCATGAAACTACCAAATATGAGACAACAAAAAAGTTTCCTAGGTCTCATTAACAATTAAATCTCTGCATAAAGCCCAAAATCCTATCTAGTTATCTGAGAGCTCGTCGTTAATACAATAATAGATATAAGGTCTATCAAGGGGATGGGGTAATTAAAAAGATTCGTGAAGTAGTGGAAAGAAGGTATACAAAGTAAGAGAGAAAGTTTCTAAGTGGGCTTGAGAGGGATAGATATCAAGGGGGTCCGAAGGGTACGACAGTGAGGTGAGCTCTGAGTCTTGAATCTGTCTGGACCCCGCACTAAGCATGCAGAATACATTCCATGTTCGGCAACACTCAACACAGTTGCCGGGTCAAAATCGTCTACCCCGTGCGTGAGTCGAAACTAATCCTAACGTTGCAATCGAATGCATGTGGCAACATCAGGCTCGTCCCAAGCTGGACTCTCCGCGCGAAGCAACGTCCCCCAGCCGGTCTCTCTCTCCCGCTCGTCTCCTCCCACTCTCACTAGACTTACATCTTGTATATTATAATGAAACAATCAACTATCGAGAATAAAATATACTAAGATGCGTTGGTTAAGAATAAGGGCAGCTACAAGCTGTGAAACAACATAAGAATATCCCAGACATTAATTACATTGTCGTAGGATATATACTAAGGAAAAGCCGGATGGCCGGCTTCCACCAGCCGGTTTTTAAATGGCTGGGCAGCCGACGCACGCGCATGCCCGCACGTGGCTACTATGCAGAAGCGTCACACCTCCCCCAAGATATAAGACCCTTGACTAAGTTCTTCATATCTAACAGAAAGCTTCTCATAGTACCACACACTGTTGCGACACAAGGCACTATATATAAAAAAAATAAAGACTGTTGCGCTCCACCGAGCAAGTTCAACTAACTTAGCGACAATAAGCGAAAACATTCAACTTAGATACTGCTACAACATCTTATACAAATTTCTACACGTTATAAAAATAAAGAGTTTTATAAGGTTTTTGCTTTTTTAATTTGTTTTTTTCGGCTGAACTACAGTGACAGCCTATTTTCCTCCACACTCAACCCTCAATCCTGTGGCAGTCTAACCATCATCATCCACCCTTGATAGACAATCCGCTATCACGTTATCAGAACCGGCAATATGGCGTATGTCCAGATTATACTCCTGAAGCATGAGTGACCACCTGGTCAGCCTCATATTCCGGTTATGAAACTGATTCAAGAATTTCAGAGGGTGATGATCGGTATAAACCACTACGACTGGTCCGAAAGCAGGAACATATACATCGAAGTGCCTGAGCGCCAGCACTATCGCCAGGAGTTCTTTTTCAATTACAGAGTAATTCCTTTGTGCACTATTGAATTTTTTACTGTAAAAACTCACTGGATGTTCGATACCTTCATCATCTGTCTGTAACAAGACAGCCCCAGCCCCTACGCCACTGGCATCAGTCGCCAGCTGAAAAGGTCTGCTGTTGTCCGGGCCCTGAGTATGGGGTTGGTACATAACAGGTGTTTCACCAAGGAAACCGCCTCTGCACACTCAGGAGACTACCGGAACTTCTTGTCCTTAGATAATAAGTCAGTTAAAGGTGCAAGTACAGTCGAATAGCCTTTGATGAAGCGACGATAATAGCCTATCATACCTAGAAACCGCATGATTTGTTTCTTAGTTGTAGGCTGGGGAAACTGATCGATGGCTTTGATCTTTGTCTGTGGAGGGCACACCTGACCCATCCCCACCTCGAACCCCAGGTACAAAACTGTGGCTTTGACAAAATCGCACTTACCCAGGTTTACCACCAAACCTGCTTCATTCAGTTTATTAAAAAGCTGTCCGATGTGAGCACAGTGACTGTTAAAATCATCGTCGTATATTATGACATCATCTAGGTACACCGTACAGTTGGGAATGTCGGCTACAATGTCATTCATTAATTTCTGAATCGTTGCAGGGGCATTTTTCAGCCCGTATGGCATAACATGGCAACGATATGTGGCACCGTCCACCACAAACCCACACACCTCTCGCGCTCGCTCAGACAAGGGCACTTGCCAATAACCCTTAACAAGGTCTATCTTAGTGAGGAACTTGGCTTTTCCTATCTTATCCACACTGTCGTCCACGCGAGGGAGAGGGTAGGCATTTGTGGGGGTTAAACCATTCAACCTGCGGAAATCTATACAAAACCGCACCTTGCCATCTGGTTTGGGCTGCAGTGTGACTGGGGAAGTCCACCTTACTGCACCCTCAGAAATCAGCCCACGTTTCAGCATATAATCCAGCTCTTCCCCAAGTGCTGGTAATTTAATAGGGGGAACACGGTATGGCACTGATTTAAAGGGCGGGTGGTCCCCAACATCGACATCATGCACCGCTTGAGTAGTGAGGCCAGGATGCTCCGCGAAAACAGCTAGGTTTGAATCAAACAAGTGCTGCACAGCTACACGCTGCTGCTCAGGCAGGTGCAATATCAACTCGTGAGCCACTTGTCTAGAATTCCCCGCCCACTGATCCGCGGAAACATGACAATCCCAATTATTCTCCCCCGCAGCTTGACTGTCCCTTCCTCCTTCTCCACCACGATCGCTGCAGATCAACACCGGGACAGTGAGAGGCTCGGAGGGGCGCCTCACATACTCTTTCATCAGATTTACGTGGCAAAGTTGGTTCTTTTTCTTACGATCAGGAGTAGCTACTAAATAGTCGAGATCAGAAACCTTCCTTACAACTCGATACGGACCAGAATACTTGGCAGACAAGGGGTGTCCCACAAGAGGCAGTAGTATCAGTACCTCCTGATCTACTTCAAACTCCCTCAGCTTCACCTTCTGGTCGTATCTGTCCTTCATCTGAGCTTGTGAACTCTTAAGGTTCCGACCTGCTACCTCCAAGCTCTTTAGCATTCTCTCACGGCTTTCAACTACATACTTTAGAAGCGAGCATGGCTTTGTGACTCCCTCCCAGATCTCCTTGACTATGTGGAGGGGCCCGCTGACCCTGTGTCCAAAAACCAACTCGTTCGGGCTAAATCCCAAGCTCTCCCCAGGTACTTCTCTCGCAGCAAATAAAACGTATGGGAGACCTAGATCCCAGTCCTTCCCATTTTCCATGCAATAACACCGCAACATACTCTTGAGAGTTGAGTGCCACCTTTCCAAAACTCCCTGACTCTCGGGATGGTAGGCAGATGACACCACAGACACTATCCCATGTTGCTGCAGGGTCTGCTTAAACAGAACAGAAGTAAAATTGGATCCCTGATCAGACTGGATCTCCTGAGGGTAGCCATAACGAGAGAAATAGACAAGTAGGTTTTTGACAACAGTCTTAGCCATCCCGTTGCGCATGGGGTAAGCATATGGATACTGTGTTGCTACATCCATTACAGTTAGTAAAAATGTATTGCCGGCACTAGTGGGGGGCAATGGGCCAACCATATCGATAACTACTTTGCTGAAGGGCGGCCCAATGACAGGGATGGGTTGTAACGGGGCTCTCGGGATGACCTGATTGGGTTTCCCAACAACTTGACAAGTGTGACACTGTGATACCCATGACACGACACTCGCCTTTAACCCAGGCCACCAGAAAAGCTTGCTCAGAGCTGCCTCCATCTTAAGTGCCCCCAGGTGCCCTGCCAAAGGCACATCATGAGCTAATCTCAATAAGCTCTCACGGCACACCCTCGGTACTACTAACTGGTCCACTAATCCTGACCCGCCATCCCACTTTTTCTTGGGATCCTGATGTCTCCGATACAAGATCCCCTCGGACAAGAAAAAATCACCAGGCTGCGCATCCCCATCGCTCTCCAGTTCGATAGCACCATTACCACACGCCCTGACTTCAGGATCTTCCAGCTGCAAGGAACATATATCAGCAGGTGCGAGATTATCCAAGTTCATCTTAAATAATTTATTTCCACCTCCAATGTCCCGCTGAGCCATCCTTTCCTCACGCTGTGCATAACGATGCTGTCGCAGAGTCTCTTCCTGCCCTGCACCTGCACTAGCGGTGACAGGCCCCGGGGCCTCTACAGACTCTAACATAGGTGCCAATAATGAGTCACCAAGAAACACTGCTGGCTCAAAACTCTCCAATTGACCAACACTTCCCGTTTTCTTGTGACCTTTCCTCCACGGTTTGATAGACTGAGGTGGTGGCTGCAAGGCTCCGGATGTCTGAGAACGCGTCACAACACACGCCATGGTTTGTACGCTACACTTCTCAACCCACTCCTGTTCCTCCCTACTAACGTCGGCCGCCTTCTCGGCAACGACCAAGGGTGAAACCTTAGAAGCAGGCACCGCAAAGTCGTTGCCGAGGAGGAGGTCGACGCCCCCAACAGGCAAGTTCTCTACAATTCCGACATCCAGCTCCTTCGCCACACCACCCACCTCCAGCTCCATCCGCACCAGCGGGTAGGACTTCGTAGCATTGATCCCCTGAACTACCACCACCCGAGCAGCGTTAATCGGCCTACCAGTAAAGTTCTTTAACAAGGTCTGAGAAGCCCCCGTATCACACAATAGCTCAACTCCTCGCCTTTTGCCAGCCCACCTCACAAAACCATGCCCTCTATGACCCCCAAAGACGTCGCGGACAGGGTTCGAGCCTTCCGGACTCTTGAACACAGGCTGTGTCCCAACCTCTGACGAACTACCCTTGGCAAACTCAGAAGATATAGGCGACACCCCTATGCTGCGGGCCAATGACACAACCTTGTTTGGTGGCTTGTTCGGACAAGCATTTGCAAAGTGACCCTCCTTGTGACATGCAAAGCACTCTTTACTCTTTGGTTTCCCTTGGGAGTGGGAGGTACCATTAGACTTCTTATACGGGACAGTATTTGGTTTATGTTCAGTTTTATTGTCAGTGCTACATGGTTTTGTGTATTTATGTGTATCAAAATTCTTGGGAGGGGGAGGGGTACGATCCTTTGCACCCGACTCACTCCTAGCTGCTGCTTCGCACCCTCGAATTAATGACAGTCGGCGGTCAGCCATTTCTGATGCCTCCTGGAGAGTTCTAGGATTTTTTCCTTTATATTTAATGATAAGTCCCCGCCTGTGCACTTAAAGAACTGCTCCAATAGAACCAGCTCACTCAACTCCTCAAAAATGGCTGCCCTCTCAGAACGCAGCCAATGTCGTAGTGCATCAGACAAGTCCCGGGCATGTTTAGGAAGGTACTATCCTTGCCCTTAGTAACACCCTGAAACTTCAAGCGGTAAGTCTCTGGTTGTAACTCATAGGCCCGTAGCACAGCCTTCTTTAGCTCATCATAAACTACACAAGACTCTAAAGGTAGTGCATCATACGCTTTTAGCCCCTTTCCTAGGAGTCTTGATGAAACTAATGCTGCCCACTTTTCCTGAGGCCACTGGTGTTCCTGACACTTCTTCTCAAATCGCATAAAAAACTCAGCCACACCTAATTCATCGAACACAGGAACTAGTTTAAGCAGGTGCGACAATGATTGGTCCCGATGTCTGTTACCTCCCCCAATATTTCGCCCTGTTACCTCCACTCGAGATCTCTCCAGCTCCCTGTCAGCCCGATACCTAGTAGACTCTGCCTGCAGTTCAGCCTTTCGTATAGCAACCTCAGCCTGAGCTCTAACAACCTCAGCCTGCACACTATCCTGTCTTTCGGCGGCCTCAACCTGAGCTCTAGCGGCCTCAACCTTGGCCATCTCAAGCCGAAACAACAAATCTGGAGTCAACCCTTGAGGAGGGGAAGGTGCATTTAATGGAGAGGGTCCCTGTGATTGAATTCCACGCTGCCATTGACCATCAACTTGGGGGTATGTACTAAATTCAGGCACCCTGACGTTTGATATGGGGGTAGAGTGGAGGGGGGGCTGGGGACCGGGGCCCCCAGTCGCCTCTCCACCCAGGTCTCTCCCTTCTAAACCCAATATCAAAGTCCTCAGCTGATCTTTCCTCATGCCACTTAAACCCTGGTGACCCTGAAGACCTGCCACACACTTTAAGCCATACTTATTCAGCTTCAACACCCTGGCAGCGGTAAGGGGCACCTCTAAAAATCTTCTAGCACCCTCCTCGCTATCGACTAGCCACTCCACAGGTCTTTCTCCCTCCGAGCCCGTATCGTGACCTAACCCATCACTGTGTTCTGATGTATTAGACATGTTTGTGTACTGCAGTAATTATCACGGTTATAGAATGTGCCTTATCTCCTATGCAAGTATGTATATACTAATGTTATTTAAAGTCTTTAATGTGTTATATTGGTTGCTCCAAAAAAAAAACCTCTATGTCCACTGTATTCCTCTAATCATAAGGAATCTCAAAACAAATGACCACTATATTCCTCTGTTCAGTAAATCCTATGCAAGGTCGCCATTTGTTACGTCCTGGGATATATAAACACTGGGCTCTTTCTATTGGACTAGGTATGCGGCAACAAGCAACAACGGAAAACGCTAGATCCAACCCTTATCTATAAACCCAGGCAACAAACCACCCTAAACCGTCAAGATTCCTGCCTGGACAACGAGGTATCCTATGACTCGGTTACAGGGTGCACGCACTATAGACTGCTGATAGTCAAGCAGGCTATATAAAAGATCACACAACTAAGTTGACTTAAAGCTTCAAGGAAAAGATAGATAACGGAATTAAATTGCAGAAACAATTTAATAACAAACTAGAAGAAAGTACATTTAACGTTACGTTAATTAATACAACTAATCACCCCTGCGTGAAAGAAGGTGAAAGCAAACAGTCCTCAAAACATCGTACAGGTAGACAAGATGCGGGTTTCTAAACTGCATGCGGCTACTGTAGGATCTGATGCTTAGCAAAGAAAATACGTTACGGATTTAGAGAACTCTTAACTCATAAGCAGGAATAAATACTAGTGATAGGCCATACAGTGTATAATGGCATAGGTATAATTAAATAAAGGCAGCAACTCGCAACATAACCACATACAGGTGTGCTTCTCACTCTTAGTCAGGCAAGCCTGCTCGGACAGAGTCTCTAAGCCACACCCTGACTCACAATGCTCACAAAAACGGTAAACTGTGGCACAATAACAAGCATGCAGAAATAATAAACCCCTAGCTGTTAATCTGCCAGGTGGCAGAGGTCTAGCCGGAAGGATATAGGCTTCGGATACCCGGGCTGAGCCACCTGCTCTAGCCTAGGGACGTTCCCAAATCTGTGCGCCAAATTACTCTAATTGAAAGGGTGCTCTCTTGAGAGACTCAGATCGCAAGTATCTGACTCTCTTCTGGCGACCCTAAACCAAAAGCAAGACGTGCTAGCGCAGTGCTGAGTGGACTAGGCAAGGGCCCTCACACAACACAACACTAGACACACAGGGACACAGACAAGAAAATGCCCCCCAGACTCCCACGGGTATCCTAGTAAAGTCGTGCGGGTCCACAGGACTCGCACCAGCAGACTTTACTTAAAGGATCGCAAAAAGCCTCCCCTCCGGTCTAGCCCCTGCTAACCTGACACAAGAACACACTAGCAAGCATGAAACCACCAAATATGAGACAACAAAAAAGCTTCCTAGGTCTCATTAACAATTAAATCTCTGCATAAAGCCCAAAATCCTATCTAGTTATCTGAGAGCTCGTCGTTAATACAATAATAGATATAAGGTCTATCAAGGGGATGGGGTATTTAAATAGATTGGTGAAGTAGTGGAAAGAAGGTATACAAAGTAAGAGAGAAAGTTTCTAAGTGGGGTTGAGAGGGATAGATATCAAGGGGGTCCGAAGGGTACGACAGTGAGGTGAGCTCTGAGTCTTGAATCTGTCTGGACCCCGCACTAGGCATGCAGAATACATCCCAGGCTTGGCAACACTCAGCACAGTTGCCGGGTCAAAATCGTCTACCCCGTGCGTGAGTCGAAACTAAGCCTAACGTTGCAATCGAATGCATGTGGCAACATCAGGCTCGTCCCAAGCTGGACTCTCCGCGCGAAGCAACGTCCCCCAGCCGGTCTCTCTCTCCCGCTCGTCTCCTCCCACTCTCACTAGACTTACATCTTATATATTATAATGAAACAATCAACTATCGAGAATAAAATATACTAAGATGCGTTGGTTAAGAATAAGGGCAGCTACAAGCTGTGAAACAACATAAGAATATCCCAGACATTAATTACATTGTCGTAGGATATATACTAAGGAAAAGCCGGCCGGCCGGCTGCCACCAGCCGGTTTCTAAACGGCTGGGCAGCCGACGCGCACGCATGCCCGCACGTGGCTACTATGCAGAAGCGTCACATTACAAACATTTTATGAATGGAGGATGCCTTTAGGCACATGGACCTTTTTGTTTTATCTGTGTTTTTCCTTCCTCCGTTCATTGTCTCTTTAAAAAAAAAAAAAAAAAAAAAAAAAAAAAAATGGAGTTTATAAGACGTTTATACAGGCTCACTATTGCTCGCCAAGAAAAATCAACACCTAAATGGCACGAAAGGTCTTTATATTGACAAAGAAATGAGGCAAAAGGACTCAAAAATCGCCAAACTAATGGACCCAACGTCTTAAAATTTTAAAACTGATATGCTAAACATGAGGGAGAAGGAGGTCCAGAAAAAGTCACTACTTCCCCCTCAAGGCTGTAGAAGTTAGAATACCACCTTGCGCCTAAATTGAGGGTTTTGGAAAATAATTTTACTGTATTATCCACTAAAATATTGTATGTATATTATTATATATATGGTAGGACTTAACTATGACTAAACATTGATTTTTTTCTTTTTTTCTATGTGATTGAGGGAGGCAAAAGGCATAATTGCCTATAGCGAGTGCCTCCCCCATAGTTGAAAGAGTGACAGGGCCAAAATCAAAAGACATTCGAGCCAAAATGCCTGGACACACGAAGTTTGAAGCAATTTAAGTCATAGGAAGAGGGAAAGACTGATTCTGGGAGAGACTTCCAGAGCTCAGCTGTTGAGTAGAAGAAAGACTGAGAGTAACGTTTCACTCTCGGGTTGGAGAGTTGCAGAGTAGGGGTGGGATTGAGTTGCAAGACGGGTACCACGTGCCCTACGTAAAGGAGGTGGTATACACTGGGAAAGCTCTGAGGAACACTGATTATTATAGTAGCGATAGAATAGCGAGAGAGATGCAACATTGCGGCGGAGAGAGAGAGAGATTGCAGAGAGTTGGTGAGTGGACGGGAGTTAATGATACGAAAGGCCTTCCTTTCAACTTTGTCTAGGAGAGCGGTGTGAGAGGAACCTCCCCACACATGTGAACAATACTCAATACAAGTTATACTTGTTGTTGTTGTTGTTGTTGTTCCCTAAGCTGCCTGGCCGAACAGCCCCGAGTCCCTGAGGAAGGCCATGGCCACGATCGGGCTTTCCCACAGAGCTCTCATTGAGTGTAGGTTGTGTTGTTGGCGTAAGTGGTTGTGTGAAATGCAGTCTTCTATGATGTGTTTAATGGTATGGGGTGCTGTGTTACATCCCGGGCAGGCGTCGACAACGGAGTCATCCAGTCTCTTCTGATAGCTCAGGAGAGCTGGATGGTGTCCGCATCTCAGCCTGGCCAGGTGGACTCTGTCCTCGCGAGGGAGGGAGGATTCGGAAGGATGGATTTCGGGAGGTCGTGCATGCAGCTGCGTGTTGTCTGTGAGTGAGTGGATGGATTGGCCAGAGATATGAGTATGGATGTGCTTCTGGAAGTTGGTTCGGGGTGGGCAGGGAGGGAGAGAGGACAATAATTGTGTGTGATACCGTGTGCTGGGTGTTGTTTTGATATTTCTTGGTGTCTGTGGGTGTGTTGCCATGTAGTTTAGTGGGTGGTCTTGGTTCGTGGAGGCTGCTGCCAGGAATTGAGTGCCTCTCATGTCCAGATGGTCTTTGACTTTGAGGATTTTTGTTTCTTGATGTAGATGATCTGTGGGTGTAGTAGCTGTGCAGCCTGTAATGATCTTCAGGGCTTTGTTTTGAATAGTCTGTAAGGTCTTATGATGTGTTTCAGCTAGGTTAGAAGCCCAGGCTGGGCTTGCGTATTCCATTACTGATCTTATGTATTGTTTATATACTGTGGTGGTAGTTTCTTTGTTATGTCCAAATTTTGTGTGAGCAAGTGACCTGAGGGCGTTAAGTCTGGGTGTCAGTTTCTTTTTAATGCTTGTGGTGTGCTGTTTGAATGTCATACGAGTATCATATGTTACTCCTAGGATTTTGGGTGTGTGTGTATGTGTTAGGGGTGTGTTGTTTATGGTGAGTTGAGGGATGTATTCGTGTTCACCTGTCCAGCTTGCGAGCAGGGTTGCGGTGGATTTGGCTGGGGCTAGATTAAGTCTGTTTGTAGTGCACCAGCCATGTAGTGTGTTGAGATAGGGTTGAAGGAGATCTGTTGCTCTTCTTGGGTCATGGTGTGTGCATGTGAGTATTATGTCATCTGCATAGGAGGCTAAGTTTATTTGGGGAGTATTGGGTGTAGTTATATCGTGCATGTACAGATTGAAGAGTGCGGGCGATAGGACGGATCCTTGTGGGACTCCGTTTGGAAAGTTTCTGATTTTAGATGACTGACCGGCAAAAGATACGTGTGCACATCTGCCTGCTAGGAAGTTGGCCAGCCACCGTTTTTGTGTTGTTGTGCATGTTTGTGTTGTAGATTTTGTTTGTTAGGTTGTGGCGTGGGATGGCATCGAAGGCTTTACTAATGTCGAGTGTGGCTAATAGTGATCTGTGTGGTGGTCTAGCTGAGTTGATGCCGTCAAAAGCTCTTTGTGTAAGGTCTGTGAGAAGAGTGTTTGTGGAGTGCAGTGGCCTAAAGCCATGTTGTGTTGGAGCTAGGGGTAGGTCGGGTGTAATTAGTTGTAATACTAGGCGTTCCATGACTTTGGAGGGGGAGCAAAGGAGTGTAATGGGGCGGTGCGAGGAGGGTAGCGTGGGGTCTTTGTTGGGTTTGGGGAATGTGATGATGATACCATGCTTCCAAATGTCTGGTATTGTGTTGTGTGAATAGCTGTAGTTTGATATGTTAGTGAGTGTTTGTATGCCTTGTGGTCCCAGGTGTATGAGGTGTATGTTGCTTATGTTGTCTAGGCCACAGGCGGGTGAGTGCTTGAGATTGTTGATGATATGCTTTGTCTGGTGATTGGTGAAGGGTGTATAGTCAGGGTCTGTGTGGAATTGTCTCTTACGTCGGATGACACGTCGGTCGTCTTTGTGAGGTTTTAGGTGGCTGACATGCGAGAAGTGATTGATGAGAGTGTTTGCTTGTTGTTTACATGAAGGAGTAGAGTCTGTTGTTGTGATTGCAGCATGTGATTGTGTTGTGTTGCTGTTGGAAAGTGTGATGCTGTTTAGTGTTTTGTAGAGTTTTTTGGGGTTTGTTTTGTGATCAAGTGTTTGTAGGAAGTTATTCCAATTTAGTTTTTGTTGTTCTTGTATTTTGTTGTTAGTTTGGGTGTTGAGTGCTTGAATTTGTTGTGTGATGTCTTGTGTGTGGGGTGCTGGGGAGTGTTTCAGTGTGTCGCGTTGTCTGATGAGGTTTTGAATTTCTGGTGTGAAGTTGGGGTTGTGTCTTTTTCTGTTACCTCTTGGAATGTGTTTCTTGTCAGCGTTTTGGATAGTTTTATTGAGTATGTGTACAGCATTGTTGATGTTAGTGATGGGTGTACTGTTTAGAGTTGTGAAGTGTTGTTCGGTCTCATTTGTAAATGCTTCCCAGTTAGCTCTTTTATAATTGGTGTATGTGTGTTTGTGGCTAGCTGGGGTGAGTCTGGTTTTGGTGGTGATAATGATCGGGAGGTGGTCAGAGCCTAAGGTTCTGACCACCCTCCAGGATGTTGTGGGGGCGAGTTCTGGGGAGCAAAAGGTGATGTCTGGAGATGATGGGTTATAGAGGGCTTGGTGAGGGATATGGGTATGTTGATGGATGTCGTTAAGGATGATGAGGTTATCTGTTTGGTTTTGTAGTACCAGCCCTCTGTCTGTGTCAGGGTTGTCGACAAACCAGGCCGAAGTCTTGGCGTTGAAGTCACCACCCAGGATGATGTGTGGGGTGTTTGTGATGTGTTGTAAGTGTGGTCTGTATTCATTTGGTACTGTAGGGGATGTTTGGGGAGGGATGTATGTGTTTATGATGGTTATGTTGGATTTGTTGCCAGTGCATATTTTAATTGATTGTATTTCTGTTGTGTTATCATTTGGGGGGAGGAGGGATTTGGTTTGTACACTGGTTACTATGTATGATATTTCAAGTTATACTTGTTGTACTGTTTAACCCATTCAGTACCAGGGACGTCCATTTTATCATATTCTGGCAACTATTATACGATTTTATTCAGCTTAGGAAGAACCTCTAGCAATAATAAGGCTTCACACTATCTCAACCAACCCTTGTAACTGCCACAGATCCTTCCTAATCTGCATAATACCGTCAAAATATAGCTAGCATATAATATAACACACGTCGCTGGTACTCAAAGGGTTAACAAAGAAATAGAAAGTAAAGAGAGCACTCTTAAACAATAGCTTAAAAATATATCTTTGCATAATTATACTGTTTGCGAATTATATCAGTTTATATAATTATATGTATAGAACATTGAACACTTTCAACCCACTCACAAACCTAAATGCTTTCACCTCTTGATCCCGAGGGTTCACACTCAAGGAAGAAGAATGTTAAGGGGGTCACCGGATTTTTTTTTATCTTTCTCTCCTTTTCTCTTTTTCCCTGGCTTGCATCCATTCGGCCCCATTCAGCCAACTGTTTTAATACGTTTATCCCCATACAGGTGTCGATTTCTTCCTGGCGAGCGATAGCGAGCCAGCATTGTATGGAAAAATCCGGCTTCGCCGGAAACATTTTTCTATCGAAAAATGTACAATTTAGCTTGCTGTCAAAACAAAAATATATATATGCTGGCTCGGTACCGCTCGCCAGGAAAGTATTGACACCTGGATGCGGGTAAATGTCTTAAAACAGTAGGCTGAATGGGGCCGAATGGATACAAGCCAATGAGAGAGGGATAAAAAAAGAAAAAAGTGAGGTGGGCTCCCCTAAAGATATGCACCTTTTAGTTAATTAAAGTGAGTTGTAGAATCACTCCAGTCAGTGGAAGAATACTATATAGTTACAGTTCTCTCTTCTCTTGAAAACTTGAGTATAACTAGCATATGTCAATGGGCGTGCACGTGTACAAATACTGTACAGTCACTCAATTACATTTAACTTTTCACTGAACAATTGAAAATAACAGGCACATATTAATGTGCGCGAGCCAGCAGGCACACACTCACTTACATACACCAATAGTTAACAAATATGCAAAATATTCCTATAATATATATATGCAATAACAGCGAATAAATGTTATATACTCTTGCATAGGATACATTAAGATTAGTTATAGCTTACCAAAGTATCGATGGTGGAAGTCTAATAAACTCGCCACGTGTAGCCTATGTATCATCACAAGACTATCAACTGGTTCTCAAAAGGGAATTTTAAGGTTGCTTCCTTATTGTACGTCTGTGCGTAGTGCAGTTGGTAAAGGCCTGGGCTGGTATGCCTATAGACCTGGGTTCGATCCTCGGGTGAGCCAAGGATATTTTGCGGAGAACAAATTGGATTGGTGGTACGTAGTCAGTGAAAATAGGTTATCCTAAATTGAACAAGGTGTGGAAATACACTTTGAATACGAGGCTAAGTGAGGTACCTTTATTAATGTCGTGGCAACGTGGCTGCCTCATAAACCAAGGGTCCCGGGTTCGATTCACACCCTAGGTACAGATTTTAAGGAGGCTAAAGATGGTTGAAAGTAAGATCAGAACTCCATAACTCTCCTTACGGGCAGGTGTAAAAGAACAAATCCTACACTAGAGGGCAGCAGCGAGTGATATCCCGCACTGGAAGACAACCCTCAACACCCCTTCATCACCCGTCATAATATAAATGTTACAATATTCTACGATACTGATGGCCCAAGCAAAATTTTGGAAGGTCATGATGCTCCAATGACAAGTATTGTGCTTATTATGAGCGCCCCTTTAGCAGGAAACCCTGCCCAAATAGTGAAATCAGGACTGGATACTTAGTCCAAAAGCTGTCAGTTTCCGAAACCTTGGGAATCAAAAGAGCACGGTATAGCTTTAGCAATGTAGCACACTAAATAACATACGATTGTAGCAGCAAGTAACCTACACTACATACAAACACATGACACTGATAATAAGTGGAAATCACAACCATACTTACTTTATACCACAAACTCACCATTACCGAACTTCTCACAAAGTTTGCAACACTAAAGCTGCCCCTACATTAGATCCTCCTCTTTCAGTATATATCAACAGTATACATTCATAAACGGCAGTATAGAAGTTATATCTTTCAGCTTGCAAGTCTCCAGTAATATTAACATGATACAGTGATCTATGGTGAATTTTATGTTGAATTAATTGCTGCTTTTCAGGCCAGGCGATGACTTTAATATAGTGGCAACTTTACCATTACTAACGTTAGAACATCTTACAGGCCTGATTTATTTGTTAGTTTGGTAGAGCGAGGTGTAGTGTCCCTCAAGCTCCAGCAGTTCCTTATGTGTGCCAGCCTCCACCACCTTACCAGCCTTCACTACAGCAATGGTGTCGGCGCCCTGGATGGTGGAGAGGCGGTGGGCGATGACGATGCAGGTCCGACCCTCCTGAGCTTTCTCCAGCGCCTCCTGTACCACCTGACGTAGATGAAATACGGGTTAGATGGAATAAATATAGATTGTCACATTCAAGAAGCAAAAGGTAGATAGGGAAAATAGAGGAGTGAAATAAACAACTCTTCACAAGTGGGAGAGGTAGGTGTCCAATGACAATGCAGGTTCATATATCATATGTTCTCTTCAGCATTTAGTTTTGTTTGGATATCACACTTATCAATTTTGGAGCCTTATCTGGTAGGTTAAATGCAGTGCTATCATGCACACACACACTGGAAGTAATGGAAGACTATTGCTTATCAAAGAAATTCTTGCCTCACAACGACTCCTGGCTTTCAGTGCACTGAGTCTGTCCGTAATAGCAGTAATTCTGTCCCGTGGAGAGTTATCATGTGGTGCACACAGGCATCATGGATGTACAATGGTCTCTCAAATAGGACTAATTGATGGACTGAAGTGAGCCTATAAGCCTAAAGACCATATGTGTAGAGTAATCTGTGTCTAAAGCAAGCATGCAAAACAACCATACCCAAAACATCTTGAATGCACTTTGGAAGAGGAATCTGGTGTTAAACAATCACCTTTACACTCTATTAAGCAGTTTCCTGTCCATCACAATATGTTTTCTTCCCGCAACAACACACATCTCACTACCTCACCTTTTCACTTTCAGTATCCAGAGCTGACGTGGCCTCATCCAAGAGCAGGACGCTGGGGTTCCTGACGAGGGCCCGGGCTATTGCCACGCGCTGCTTCTGGCCCCCTGACAGCTGTGTTCCCTTGGTACCCACTCGGGTCTCATACCCCTGGTGGAATTGGGAGATGAATATGTTGCATATCAATTCACTTTATGAGATTCATCAAGTTAGGGTCCAATATTGGTCAGTTAGTTACAAAGACTTAGGGCCCGTTCACACCAACGTCGGAACCAGACATATTCTGATGTAAAAAGTCCGACGACATACTATATGCGCCGCAAGGTTCTGATATGATTCGGACCACCAGTGTGAACGCTTCACCAGGTTCATGAATCATTTTAATGGTTGTTACCACGTCTGTTTTCTTCCGACTGAGATGGTCGGACAATTTGCGCCGCAATATGTCTGGTTCCGGCGTTGGTGTGAACGGACCCTTACAATCAAATTGGCAATATAAAACTACTCAAATATCCATTAACCCGTTAAGCACGAGCTATTGGTAGTGCACACCCTATCGCCAGGCGACAATGATAGGCCCCATTCCCACCTAAATTCGTCATTTTACGATAAATATCATTATTACTTATTCATATGCGCCTATTTTATGTTTAATATGAAGATAGTAACATGTAGCAACAATAAAACAAGTGGGAATAGTGTTTGGATGGTCAAAATAGCGAATTATTGCAAGCCGGTCCATTCATGAATTGTGGAGCACAGCGAGGCAGACCCCCCACTTGCGAGGCCTGAAGCCTGACTGACTTACTCACACACACTCTTCCTCATGTAACACACTCGCTAGTCACATGACACCACCATAGAACCGGCTTGGAGATGTTGACACGAAAATATACCAATGAATAAGGGAATAACAGGGAAAATAGGTGATAATTGAATGGGGGGGGAGGGGGGAAGGAGGGGATTTTGACAGATGTGGAGGAGTGATAGGAGGTATGGAGGGAAATTATCTCACTTAACCTCTGAAGTGCGCACAGGGGTAATTGAAAACCTCCCCCTGTGCTGACGTATTTGAGGTTTTTCGTCACTAAAATATTCATTGTACCATTAATAGCATTAATAATTATCCATATGCGCCTATTATGGGTTGATTATAAAGGTATTAACCTGAAACAACAATAAAACGAGTGAAAACAGCGTTTGGATGGTCAAAATCGGAGATATAGCCCGCGAGTTGTATAATGTATGGGTGAGGCAAGCTACCTTCCCGCCAATTTTCCCCAAGGCCACTGCGACACAGTCGATCGATACTCTCTCTCTCTCTCTTGCACTCGATTGCTATCAGTGATGACAACACCCTGCTTGCAACTCGCTAATGTTAGCACGAAAATATACCTCAGAATAAGGGAATAATAGGGAAAATGGGTGATAACTGAGGGATAGGAGGAAAGTGGGGAAGGAGGGGAGGTAGAGGACTGAGATTTTGCATGGCCCAGGGGCCAAACAAAAATAAAAAAATAAAAAAATAAAAATATATTTTTTTTTTTCGATGTAAAAAGTTGATTTTTAATTTTACTTACTCAGGAGAGTCTTCCCGCAGTCCGCCGGGGGAACTCTTAAGAGTCTTCCCGCAGCTCCCGGGTTAATCACCATTTCACTTGTTTTAAGTGCTACTGGGGCCTTTTATATATATATTTTTTTTAGGCCTTACCTCTTAACCCTTGTCTAGCGGGGGTTTTTGGGCTTATTTGGTCATATTCAGGCCCTCCTGAATGATAAATCAAGTATCTGCATGAAAAGAAATGTATTCAGCAAAAAACTAGGTGCTAAAAGCTTCAAAATGAGACCAGAACGAGCTACGTAGCACTCATGGTTCTCATACAGTGGTACCAGTAACATGAGAGTTTAGCGTATAGCGGTATATTTTTCCCAGCTATGCTCACTACTGGCTACACTGCCGGCCTCTCGAGAACACAGGGAGGGTGAGTTAGTGGGCGGCGGTAAGCCCTGGGTGTCGGCCGTGTGGCCTGCTGCGCTCCCGGCCATTTGCACTCGATTTTAACCCTTTAAAAGCCTTAATAATGCTCCTAACTTGCTGCTTTTTGGATACAGACTTAAGTCGGGCCCCGCTCTTTAAGTGTTAAGAGGTTCCTTGCCCTTGCTCACCAAAACCTTTTAAGAGTGTTCTCTCCGTTCCTGGGTTAAGCTTCAAGATGAGCTGAGCTCTAAACTAAGGTAATACAAATCAGAGTAATCAAACTGATAACAAGCAAATTATTTGGTCATAGTAATTTCATTCTTGCTTTCAGAAAAAAAAAACATTATATAACTTTCACTTCAACTGTAGAGTAAAAATTATGTGGATCGATATAGAGGTAAACTAAGAATTGTTTAAGTATATACAAAGTAGATGGATAGATAGCTAGTTAAATCAACTTGACCCACTCTGCCATTTCACCTTAGGAAGTGACTGGATAAATTCATGTATATTAGCCTTCTTAGCAGCAGCCTCCACCTCGCCCTGATCCACCAGTCTGGAGTTGTCCCCATACGCAATGTTATCAGCCAGGGAGCGGTCAAAGAGGGTTGGCTCTTGAGACACCAGGCCAAGCTTCCCTCGGGCACTTCCGACTTGCAGCTCCAGGAGATCTTGGTTGTTAATACTCTGGGGAAATGAGGGATAGTGGCTAGAAGTAGATATAGATGATGATGATGCATATACATTACTCTTGAAAGTAAGTGGCTGGAAGTGGATAAACATGAATGGAAACAGATCATTGAATGAGATCTATAGTAATCACTAGGCAAAAATTGCTGAAAATTTACTGGTCCATCACAAAGAGGCATGCAAATGAGAGTGACACTTCCTGTTCAACACAATCACTTCAAGAATAAAAGCAGTAACTATACTGACCACTGTGCCCTTTTGAGGGTCATAGAACCTCTGCAGCAGGCTGATAACAGTGGACTTGCCAGAACCGGAGGCTCCCACCAGGGCCAGAACCTTCCCTCGCTGGGCCCCACAGCTCAGACCTGTCAGGACCGGAATTAGAGGCCGCGCGGGGTACCTGAAGTGGACCTCTTGTACTCCTACATCATTCACCTCACCGCTCTATAAAGAAGGGGTCATGACTACCTAATTATCTTATAATTTTTGAGTTATGAGGGCTGTAAGATAATAAATCCTGTCAGGGATGCAGAGACAACAACAACTGTCCAATAGCAGGAACTGTGTAATCATAGGAAGACCTTTGTTACAGTGTACCAGTAATAAGAGGGGAGGATTTACTTCATGATTGGGCTTATACACTTCAGACTGCTGCTGGCACCCAGAATAGGGGAGACCATTGGCTTCACTAAAAAGTTTATCACTCAAAATATTCTCCTTCTTTCACTTTCACTCTTAGAATTGTGGGTTAGAGGAGAAAGAGAAGTCTAGATTGGAAAAGAAAGTGAGGGTGAAATGTCAAGCAGTAGGAGGGAGTATAAAGAGGTAGGTTAAATTGCAACTCGCTCTCTTTCTTTCTGTGACTAACCAAGATGTTCCCAGTTTTTGGTGAGGCGTCGATGGCCGGAGTGCGTTGGAGGAGCGCAATAACACGGCTCGCTGCCACTTTAGCCTTAGTGTAGTTGGGTGCAAATGCCACCGCCTGACCGACCATCATCGTGCCCATGATGAGAGCCTCTGCAACCCTGGGAAGAAAAGGTGGAGATTTTCTCATCTGGTTTGTTACTTTCTCACTCACATGTTTCTCTCTCTCTCTCTCTCTCTCCTTCACATTTTTAACTATTTTCTCGACCCCTCTTTCAGTCACTCTCCCAACTGGTTTGCTTATTTATATCTAACATTTTAAGCAGTCTTTTGTACTCAACACTAATTAATGTATCATGAAAGAAATATCCAGTCATAAACATCTGCTTTATACATACATACATACATACATACATACATAACATTTTAAGACTGAGTGTTCCACATATAAGTGCAGTTTCAGTCTCTTGTCCTAATGGCAGCGTTCCAGGCAACCCTGTTAAGGGCTGCTTCACTTGTCAAGATCTTGGATTTGAGATCGGCGCGTATAGTCCGATCCCAGGTCTTCCTTGGTCCACCCCTTGGTGCAGCTTCCTCCACAATCACACACCTGCATTTTTTCACCCAATTTTGTTCATCCATTCTCTCCACATGTCCATACCATCCCCGCCTACTTGTACGCATCACCTCGCTAATACTCTTTATACCTAAATGTCTCCTCAGCTCAACATTTGTTATTCTATCCTGTAGCCTGGCCCCACACATCCATCTCACCATTCTCATCTCATTACGCTCCATTCTGTTGACATCCTCTACTTTAACGGCCCATGTTTCTGAGGCATACGTCATTGCACTTCTAACTCATGAGGCATACACCTTTCCCTTCAGGAGGAGAGGCATTCTCTTCATGGTCAGGATTGGCATCGGTTCTCTGAACTTCCCCCAGCCACACCTAATTCTAGCAACAGTGGCAGCCTGGGCCCCACCACCGGCAGAGATGGTATCTCCTAGGTAACAAAACTTGTTCACCAGCTCCAAAGACTCATATCCAAAATTCACAGCCACAGGATCATCACTTAACACAAGCTCGCCTTTGTACACTACGCACTCAAATTTCTCTATTTCTGACTTATCCTTCGGCAGGGGTCCCTTTATTCTACTACAGCGCTTACTCCCATGGTGTACCCAACATCGACAGATGCTACATTGAATTGAGTTAACGCCCACTCCCTTTCCACACACTGCACATGGGTATGCACCGCTCTTTTCCACATTGCCTCGTCTCAATCTACAATGCCTAACCTTGGTTTTGTTAATATTGACTCTTAAACCCTTGCTCGCCATGCCCTCTCTCCACTCTCTGAATTTGGCCTCAGCATCTTGCATACTGTCAGCTATTAGAACTAAATCGTCTGCATAAAACAGTTCCCACGGGAGTCCGCCTCTAAAAACTCTAGACAGTGCCTCCAAGACCATAATAAAGAGGAGGGGGCGACACACTGAACCCTGATGGACTCCAACACGGACTGCGAACTCATCACTCAGCACACCCTTCACCATCACCGCGCTTCTCGAATCCTCATACATCTTCATTATCACACGCACCAGCCACTCTTCCACACCAAGTTTCCTCATAGCCCACTGCCCAACATCTCTAGGCACCCTATCAAAGGCCTTTTCCAGGTTTACAAACACAAAGTAAAGATCCCTGCCTTTTAGTAAGTATCTTTCCTGTATCTGCCTGACTATGAAGATAGCATCGGTTGTACCACGTCCCGGCATAAAACCAAACTACATATCATCAATAGAGATACTTTGCCTGATCAAACCCTCCAAGACTCTCTCACAGACCTTCATGATTTGGTCAAGCATTTCAGGCCCCTATAATTTCCTCTATCTAGATTCTAGTGCATCCCCTTTTCCTTTGTATATATTTACTATTATACTTTTGAGCCAATCCTCTGGGGTTTTCTCATCTTTAATAATGGTGTTTATCAACTCAGTGACTAAGTTGACACCAGTCTCTCCTGAGGCATTTATCATCTCAGCGACAATGTCAGAGCAACCTGGAGCTTTACCGTCCTTCATTTTATTGATTGCGTCGCTCACTACAGCTGGTGCTATCAAAGAAGGGGGCCCAGATATTGGTTTTTCGATACTAAGCTGTTCCTTATCCCATTCAAACTCTACATTTAGCAATCGTTCATAGTGTACCTTCCATGCTTCTCTGATTTCATTTTCTGCATACACAATCTTCCCATTATCGTTTCTAACACGCTGTTCACCTATAATATCCCTACTGTCATTTTTAACTCGCCTAGCTAGGTTGAAGATCCCATTGGAATTGTCAGTGTTACACACTTGTTCGAGGACCAGGTCCTTAATGCGATTTTTAGCATTGTAAATAACTCTTTTGGCAGTTCGTTTAGCAGCCTGGTATTCCTCCTTGCGGCCTCCTTTCTTCCATGCTTTGAAGCATCTCCTTTTCTCTTTCAAAGCATGTTCTACCTCATCGTTCCACCACCAGGAGGTCTTATTCCTGGGGTGACCCTTTGTTTTCCCACATACTTTGTCAGTGGCAGCGATAAGGCTATGCTTAAGAAAGTTCCATTGACTATTTACATCGTTAGGCTTAGCTTCCTTATTTCTATTAATTTCCTCCAGTTCACTATGAAACCTATCCCTAACTTCCTTGTCCTTCAGCAGCCACACTTTCCTTTTGGGTATGAATACCTTCTTGATCTTAGGATCTCTGTATAAGCTCATGTCGCACACAAGTAGCTTATGCTGGGGGATATATTCTTCGCTCGGGATGACTTTTACATCTCGAACTAGTTTCCAGTCTTTCCTGTTAACCAAGAAGTAATCTATCTGGCTACTGGAGACCCCAGAGTTATATGTGATCAGGTATGTGAAGTTGAATTCATCAACCTCTGGGACAACTTCTACAACCAGCCTACTCTGTTCCGCAAAGATGGCACTCATCTAAACCCTGTGGGTTCAGCACGCATGGGTCGTCTCCTACACGAAGCAGTCCGCAGCCATGGATCAAAAAACGCCATCCGAGAAGAAGCAGCAGTGACATAAATCATCCAACGCCAAGCAAAAAACAGAGGCAACCGAGGACCACGAGCGATAAGGACCGAAGACAGCGAGGACCGAGGACAGCCATGAACATAAATGTAGATCCGACAAGAACCAAAAATATTATTAAAGAGCGTTCCGTGAGTTCTAAAATAACAAATTTAAAGGTTTTCTATGCAAACGCTCGTAGCATACGCAATAAATTTTCAGATTTAGAGGAGCTAGTGTTTACAGAAAATTATGATGTGATTGGCATAACAGAATCTTGGCTCAATACAGAAGATAGAGACTTTTTAGCAGAGTATTCACTTCCCGGTTATGTAATGTTTGAGAAAAGCCGAATAAATCGGAATGGAGGTGGCGTTTTACTTTATATCAAAGAAAGTCTTAACCCTACCCTCTTGTCAAAACCTCAAATTGTGAACATCGACACATCTTTTGTGCTAATAAAGAATAATAAAGGTACAAAAATAATACTTGCGTTAATATACAAACCTCCAGCTCAATCAGTGCAAACTGACCGAGAAATTACGAACAAATTGCAGATGTAAGTAACTCACAAGATACCGTAATTTTTGGCGACTTTAATTTACCTGTGACCAAGTGGGGCGATACTCTTACTTCACACTCCGGACATGACTTGTATACGAACTTGCAAGAGAGTTCGCTTTATCAATTTGTTCGAACGCCGACCCGTGGTAATAACGTTCTTGACATTGTACTTGCAACAAAAGAAGAATTAATAGAGAATTTGAATGTTGCTGATGAATTCAGTAACAGCGACCATCGTACGATAACTTTCACTTTAAAGTTTACTAGTAACGAACCAAATAGTAGCATCGAAAAAGTCCCTAATTTCAAGAAAGCAAACTTCCATAAACTTAGAGCTATGTTTAAAGAAACTGACTGGAGCTTTTTAATTAATAATAACGACATAAATACATCTTGGAAGTTATTCAAAACCACTTACCTAAAAGCAGTGCAAGACTGCATACCATCGAAAATACGGCGTCCAGGCCATAATAATAAGCCCAAATGGTGGAATAAAGATATTTCAAACTGCCTGCTTGCTAAAAAATTTGCTAATGATAGATTACAATCCTCACCAAATGACGAAGAACGGGTGAAATTTGTAGAGCTACGACGCAAAGCCAAAAAGTTAATTAAGCAAAGTAAAAAGACCTTAGAGTTACATATTGCGAATCAAAGTAAAACAAACTCGAAAGAATTCTATAGTTATATCAGAAAGAAAAAAGTAGTTACTTCAACTGTTGGACCGTTAGTCGATGAAAATGGAGAATACACCAAAGACGAAGTACAAATGAGTAATGCCTTCAATACCTTCTTTGCATCAGTTTTTTACAACAGAAGACCTCAGTGATATCCCTGCACCATCGCCGATTCAGATTGATAATTCAGATGTTCTAAGCAATATCACCGTTACAGAGAGAGAAGTATTGAATTGTTTAGATAAACTCAAGGTAAATAAAACTTCTGGACCTGATACAATCTCGCCTAGAGTTCTAAAGGAAGCTAAGGATGATCTCTCCAAACCACTGACATTACTATTCAATAAATCCTTGCAGTCTGGAACTATGCCTGATCAGTGGAAGCTAGCCAACGTTACACCGATATTCAAAAAAGGAAGCAAATCCCTACCCAGTAACTATCGTCCAATTAGCTTAACCTCAGTTGTATGTAAAATGCAAGAAACGGTCATACGAGACAGACTCGTAAATCACTTAGAGGAAAATAACATACTTAAAGATACTCAACACGGCTTTCGTAAAAAACGTTCCTGTTTAACAAACCTCTTAGACTTCTTCCACGATATCCTCAGCCTCTACGATGAGAGTAAAGCTGTAGATATTATATACCTTGATTTTCAAAAGGCCTTTGACAAAGTTCCCCACAAACGTTTACTGCTAAAACTAAAAGCGCATGGAATACAAGACGGTGTGTTGAAATGGATAGAAAATTGGCTCAGCGACAGAAAGCAAAGAGTAGTCATAAACGGTAAGGCATCTAAATGGACCAATGTAAGTAGCGGGGTACCCCAGGGATCAGTACTAAGTCCAATTCTCTTTCTAATTTACATCAACGACATAGATGAGGGTCTCGCCTGTACAATCTCAAAATTTGCTGACGATACAAAAATTGCAAATAGCGTACTCTCAAAAGAACAAGTTGACGATATGCAACACAATCTAGATAAATTGTCATGTTGGGCCCAAATTTGGCAAATGAGTTTCAATGCGGATAAATGTAAAGTACTACATATCAGATACATAAATGAGAAAGCAAACTATTCGATGAATGGCACTCAGCTTAAGAATGTAAACAGAGAAACCGATCTGGGAGTAACAATATCGAGTAACCTAAAACCGAGTCAACAATGTTCAGAAGTTGTTAAGAAGGCAAACAAAATAATTGGCTTTATAGGCAGGTCATTTGAGCATAAATCCAAAGAAGTTATCCTAACCCTTTACAATTCCTTAGTCCGCCCTCTTCTGGAATACTGCGTTCAATCCTGGTGCCCTTATTACCAAAAAGATATAAACAAGCTAGAACGAGTTCAACGTAGAGTTACCAACATGATACCTAGCCTAAAGAACAAACCATACGAAGAGCGTCTTAGAGAATTAAATCTATTTCCTTTAACCCAGCGCAGATTAAGAGGTGACTTAATTCAAGTGTTCAAAATCATCAAAGGCATCGACAATATGGACTGTAGTAAGTACTTCACTATCGACCAATCTAATTACACGCGGGGAAACTGTTGCAAAATTATTGGTAAATCTTTTAACTCACACGAATCTAAGAATTTCTTCTTCAATCTCAATCGAGTTGTCAACTTGTGGAATGGGCTTCCCCGAAACGTTATAGACTCCATCACCGTTGATTCATTTAATCTCCGCCTAGACAAATATCTCGCATCAAACCCGCGACTGACTACGTTTGTAAATGAATAACTTTATTTTATACCCCCCTCAGTTACTAACCAATCTGTCCCCTACTAACTTCCTAATCCTGCCACGGACATTAGTTCCAGGGCAGTAATTCCCTTTCCAATGTTCCCTTACCCACTCTAAACCACTGTTTGGACACTTGATCCTCAGTGTTTTGGAGGACAAGCAACCTAGAAGGGTCACTAGATCTGTTGTTGCTTGATTTCCTTTGTACTCCTTTGTATTACACACAACCATGTTGAGTGCAACACAGGACTCCAATATATATTCGCCTTTCAGATTTCTCCTTCCGTAACCATTTCCTCCATGTACCCCCTCGTATCCATCTGCAGATGCACCCACGTGACCATTGAGGTCCCCCCCCCCCCCCCACGATTGTTATTTCATTCTCCGAGAGGCCTCAAATGACACTGCCGGTGTTATTCCCGAAGTCCTCTTTTAACTCTTTCTGTAGGCCAGCCTGTGGGGCATTTACAGATATCACATTCAGAATTCTTTCACCAACTTTCAACTTCAGAACAATCAGCCTTTCGCTAACTCTCATAATCTGAAGCACACTTTCCGCCAGCTCTTCAGCCACCAAAACACCCACTCCTCCTTTTGCTTTATCAGTCTCCAGTCCCATCCAGTATATCCTATAGCTTTTCTTTTTTCCGACAATCCACTGTACCCCATGCCTCTTCCAGAGTGTTTCCTGGGTACAGCAGACATCCACTCGTCTCCTCTCACACATCTCAGCCACTTCATTCGCCCGTAGATTCAAACTACCAACATTCACACTAGCAAGTCTGAGATTGTAGGGGGCATTTGTCCTTGTCCTGTGCGGTTTTGATTCATCGGACTTACGTTTCTTTTTAGGTTGTATTGTCATAAGTAGGGTATTTTGGCTGGCAAATGAGCATCACCCCCCCCCCAGAACTCCGGTTCCAGTCTACCCTGGGACCATTCCCAGTACCTTCCCCCAAGATTACAAGGGGGTAGGATCCAGTGGGCTCGGTACGCCCCACCGAGGTTGTCAGTGAGCAAAATTTATCTAATAAAACATACTGAGCCTCAAATATTCTTACATAACTTACAATGACATTGATACAAATCGTTGAGAGTATCTTATTTTTGAAGTGTCTCTGGTTCCATGCCCCAATCTCCTTTTTTCCCTTATACATTGTGTTCGGAAAATACACTGACAAATTAACAGGACGTTATCCATCATCAATATTATTATAGGGGCCTGCAAATGCTTGACCAAGTCATGAAGATCTGTGAAAGTCTTTAAAAGTATGATAAGGGAAAGTATTTCTATCGACGATAGGCAGTTCGGTTTCATGCTAGGCCATGGCACAATCGACGCTATCTTCATAGTCAGGCAGCTACAGGAAAGATATCTACTTAAAGATAGGGATCTGTATCTTGTGTTTGTAGACCTGGAGAAGGCCTTTGATAGGGAGCCCAGAGAAGTTGTGCAGCGGGCTATGAGAAAACTTGGCGTAGAGGAGTGGCTGGTGCGTGTGATAATGAAGATGTATGAGGACTCCCGAACGGCATTAAGAGTGAAATGTGTACTGAGTGAGGAATTTACAGTTTGCGTCGGAGTCCACCAGGGCTCTGTGTTAAGCCCTCTCCTCATTGTTATGGTTCTGGAGGCACTATCTGGTTACCAAGGAAGAATTCCGAAATTGAGAAATTTGTATGCATAGTATGCAAAGGTGAGCTTGTATTCAATGACCGGCTCGAGATTGTTAACATTGGCAATGAGGCACTGGTGATGGTGGACAAGTTTTGCTACTTGGGTGATACCATCTCTGCCGGTGGTAGGGCGGAGGCAGCCACTATCATCAGAATAAGATGTGGCTGGGGAAAGTTTAGAGAACTTTTTCCGCTACTCATCATGAGAAGACTCCCTCTCCCCTTGAAGGAAAAGGTGTACGCTTCATGTGTTAGAAGCGCAATGACATATGCTTCAGAAAAGTGGACTGTCAAAGCAGATGATATCAATAAAATGGAATGCAATGAGATGAGACTGGTAAGATGGACGTGTGGTGGCAAACTGCAAGATAGGATATCAAGTGAAGAGCTAAAGAGAAGGTTAGGTACCAAGAGTATCAGTAATGAGATGCATACTAGCAGGCTTGGATGGTTTGGATGTCTGGAGAGGATGAAAAGATGCAAGTCCATTAATGTGGAGGGAGCTGCACCTAGGGGCGGACCAAGAAAGACATGGGATCGGACTTTGCGGTCTGATCTTAAATCAAAGAACCTGACAAGTGAGGTAACTCTTAACAGGGTTGCCTGGAACGCCGCCATTAGGACGTGAAACCGTAAACGCGCTTCATGTGGAGCATTCGGTCTTTAAATTTGTGCATGTATTGTGTGTGTAATATTCAATCAAAATGCAGTATCCTGAATAGCTCTTGTCTGTAGTTGCCTCATTATTGAGTTAACTAAAAAAAATGTAGCAATAGCAGCAAATGTCACAGACATGCTCTCTCTCTCACATAATGTAGGTAACTGATAAGAATGTGTATGTGTGCGTATGCATGCAGTGTTGTCTCTCTCTTCTTCTTTCTTCCATTTCCATTATTCTTTGTTTCCTCAACTCTTATTCCACCTTCTGGAAGAGGGCGCTATTATTTGTTCCTTCCCTACCAATCTACCTCTTTCATGTATTCCTCTCCATCCTTCCTACTCCTTTGCCATCTTCCTTCTTCCCTCATTTATTTATTCTTTCTCCTCATTATTGTCATCTCCATCCTTCCTTCCTCCTGACTCCCCATACCCACCTATCACCACACCGCAACCCATCTGGCTGGTTATATTCCCCCGGCCGCCTGGCTATATTGCCATGGCTGGGCTTGCGGTGGTACCACATAAGCGCATAGGCTCATTATCTGCTCTAGAAACTCTGGACGTAGCATTTATAC
>JBAKBP010025557.1:0-33155 GCA_037953745.1 Lithodes maja | reverse complement strand
CATTAACCCCTTAAATCTAATACATGTAAATATATGCTTGTCCTAAGAGTAATACGAGAGGTGAGAGCTGAAACTCCTTTAGGACGTCAAGGGAAGGTTATGCATTTAAATAGAGAGAAGAATGAAATGAGAGTAATGTCGTCAGAGAGAAAGAGTGCAACCGTGAGAAATTGGGAGAGAGGGCAAGGGATGTTAGAATCTCAAAGGTTCTAGGCAACCTGGTCATAGAGCACACAGCGAGCCTCCAGGCAATGTGCTGTACGACAACATGGGCAGCCCAGGCAGCATAGGCAGGCGGCAATGTACTACCAACCCTGTCGCACCTAGCTATAAGCGCAGGGCTGCCAACCGGTCCATACGTCTGGCAACCACCCCCCCGGCAGCGTGGCGCACCGCTACCCTCTCGCTCTGAAGTCTAACTCACTCTCTCTCTCTGAATTCCCACTGTCTCATCTATCAACTTCTCTATTGATACTACATATTAAATGGAAGGTCTCGACATGGCTTAAAACAAAACCCACCACTGGTTAGCAAATGACGAGACCTTTGCAGAGATACAAAGAACATAGTTATACGTTGTCACACTCAATATAAGCAGCCAGCACGGTACAACGCGGTACCGTGGCGGTACAGTGGAGTACCAAGGAGTACAATCAGGTTACGTTGCCACGCACTGGGTGCGTCACAGCCCCCCCAAGATTTTAGATAATCGACCTTAGAAGCATTATCAAAATCTGACAGGCAACCAACCGACCTGCTACCCTTAGCTGCCACTAATTGCAAAAGGTGCACAACAACTGAAGCGTGAATTATACATAAAACACAATATCGCATGCATCATGCTACAACAATAAAGACTTACAAAACTAAAAAAAATTCTCGTTTATTTTATTGTTTTTATAATCTTTTTGGACGGCGTTATGATAGCCTAATTTTACTCCTGCTCAACCCACACACCGTGCACGACTATCCTGGATCATCAACCCTTGATAGACAATCTGCTATCACGTTCTCACTCCCGGCAATATGCTGAATGTTGAGATTATACTCTTGGAGCATTAGGGACCACCTGGTCAACCGCATATTCCGATTGTGAAACTGATTTAGGAATTTCAAGGGATGATGGTCCGTATAAATCGTCACTACCGGGCCGTAGGCTGGAACATAAACTTCGAAATGTTTGAGCGACAAGACGATAGCAAGAAGCTCCTTCTCTATAGTCGAGTAATTCCTTTGTGCCGAATTAAACTTGCGAGAAAAGAAGCTCACTGGGTGTTCCAAGCCCTCGGAATCAGTCTGCAGTAACACTGCCCCGGCACCCACACCGCTGGCATCAGTCGCCAGCTGAAAACTCCTGGAGAAGTCTGGGGCTCTCAAAATCGGATGTGTACACAGCAGGTGCTTGACTAGGTCGAAAGCCCTCTGACACTCCGCAGCCCAACAGAACTTCACTGACTTCGACAGTAGATCAGTTAACGGTGCTAAGACAGTAGAGTATCCCCGGATGAAGCGCCTATAATAGCCTATCATACCTAGGAACCGCATGACCTGGCGCTTAGTGGTGGGCCTGGGAAACATATTGATAGCCTGTATCTTGCTCAGGGGGGGGCACACCCGGCCTAACCCGACCACGAAGCCAAGATACTGCACAGTAGCCTTTATAAACTCGCACTTCCTCAGGTTCACCACCAGCCCAGCATCGTGCAACTTCCCAAACAGGGTCTCTAAGTGCCTTAGGTGATTTTCAAAATTGTCATCATACACTATCACGTCATCAAGGTAGACCGTGCAGTTAGGGATTTCGTCACAAATATCGTTCATCAGGTTCTGAAACGTGGCAGGTGCGTTCTTAAGCCCATAAGGCATTACGTTACATTGGTAGGTCTTGCCATCTACCACAAAACCACAAACTTGCTTAGCTCGGTCCGACAGGGGTACTTGCCAGTAGCCTTTTACAAGATCAATTTTAGTAAGGTACTTTGCATTCCCTATCTTGTCCACGCTGTCGTCAACTCGAGGCAAAGGGTAAGGGTTGGTAGTGGTCAAGCCATTTAGCCTACGAAAATCTATGCAGAACCGCACCTTGCCGTCAGGTTTTGGCTGCAACGTGACGGGTGATGTCCACTTCACATAACCTTCAGTGATCATCCCTCTCTCAACCATGTACTTTAACTCCTCCCGTAAAGCTGGCAACTTTACCGGGGGCACACGGTAGGGCACTGACTTGAAGGGCACATTATCACCGACGTCCACGTCGTGCGTTACCTGAGTAGTGAGACCTGGGTGTTCGGCGAAAACAGAGGGGTATGACCTGAACAGGCCTAGGACAGCAGCACCCTGGTGCTCAGGCAGGTGACTTACAGCTTGCCTAGCCTCTTGTTCAGTATTCCCCGCCCACTGTTCCGCGGAAATGACACAGTCCCAGCTATCCTCCTCAGCAGCATGACTGTCCCCACCTCCTTCTCCACCCTGGCCGCTGCAGGCCAGCACAGGGACAGTGAGAGGCTCTGAGGGGCGTCTCACATACTCTTTCATGAGGTTAACATGACATAACTGATGTTTTTTCCTACGGTCAGGTGTTGCAACGAGATAATCAAGGTCGGACAGTTTCTTAGCCACCACATACGGCCCAATAAACTTGGCAGAAAGGGGGTGTCCAGGCAAAGGTAAAAGCAACATTACCTCCTGACCCACCGAAAACTCCCGAAGCTTCACCTTGGCGTCATACTGGTGCTTCATGACCGCCTGTGCATTAACCAAGTTATTACCTGCCGCTGCCATGCAACCTATAAGTCTCTCCCGGCTCTCAAGGATATATTTAAGTACAGACCCCGGCTTCTCTTCGCCCTCCCAGATCTCTTTCACCATACTTAAAGGTCCTCTCACATTATGGCCAAAGACTAGTTGATTTGGACTGAACCCCAGGCTCTCTCCTGGGACTTCACGTGCAGCGAACAGAACATACGGCAGACCCAAATCCCAATCAGTGTCATGTTCTGCACAGTAACAGCGTAGCATACTCTTCAGGGTCGAGTGCCACCGCTCCAAGACTCCCTGACTCTCGGGATGGTAGGCTGACGACACTACAGAACATATACCGTGCAACTGAAGGGTTTGCTTGAACAATTTGGATGTAAAATTGCTCCCCTGGTCTGACTGCGCCTCACGTGGAAATCCATAACGGGAACAGAACAATAATAAGTTTTTAACAACTGCCTTTGCCGAGCCGTTTCTCATGGGGTATGCGTCCGGGTATCTCGTAGCCACATCCATGATTGTCAACAGGAATTTATTGCCACTACTAGTAGGCGGGAAAGGGCCAACCAAATCTACTACAACTTTGCTGAACGGAGGCCCGGTGACAGGTATGGGAAACAAGGGTGCCTTCGGGATGGTCTGGTTAGGCTTCCCCGTTGTCTGGCAGGTCGCACACCCAGCCACCCATGCACAGACATCAGCCTTGACCCCAGGCCACCAGAAAAACCTGACCAATGCCGCCAATGTTTTTGTTACCCCCAAATGACCCGCCACCGGCACATCATGCGCCAGACACAATAAGGACTCTCTATACTTATTTGGAACAACCACCTGGTCTACTACCCTCGCACCGCCCTCCCACTTCGATTTGGGGTCTAGAAATCTGCGGTACAATATCCTGTTGAGCCTAAAGAAATCTCCCGGCTTCGCATCCCCATCTTCCTCCAACTCTATGGCACCATTGCTATAACGAGCTAGGCTAGCGTCTTGCAGCTGCTGCTCACTAATGTCCCTGGGCGTCAATGCATCAAGATGGTTTTGTAATAAGACATTACCCCGGCTAGTAGGCTCTACTGCCTTAGTGGCTCTCGCTACAGCTCTTGCCTCACGCGAAGTCTTACCCAACTCTGCCTTGTTACACACCATATCTGGGCCAGAGTCAACTCCCGTGTTTATTATAGGTCCAAGTACCGAATCACCGAGAAGTGCAGCAGAATCAATGTCCCTTTTCCTGCCCTTAGCAACCTTCTCCTGATCCTTCCTCCACTGTCCCCGAGGTTGAGTGCTAGGCTGTGCAGGAGCCGCAGAGCGAGATCGGGTTACCACACAGGCCATCTCATCCTGTTGGCACCTCCCAACCCATTCCCGATTCTCACCATCCACGTCGGCCGCCCTCTCGGCAACGACTAAGGGTGGAGTCCTGGAAGTGGGCACCGCAAAGTCGTTGCCGAGAAGAAGGTCGACGCCCTCAACTGGCAAACACTCAACGATCCCTACATCCAGCTCCCTGCACACCTCTCCCACTCTCAACTCCAACCTCACAAGTGGGTATGACCTCGTAGCATTTATACCCTGCACCACAACAACTCTGGCCGCATTTATCGGTTTCCCTGTGAAGTTCCTCAACAAAGTTTGCGAAGCCCCCGTATCCCTCAGCAAGTCAACCCTCCGTAGTTCACTCCCCCAGCTCACAAACCCGTGTCCCCGATGGCTACAGAAAGTGTCCCGGACAGGTGTCGAGCCTTCCGTACGCTTCTTTACCGCGTGTGCCTCAGCTGCTGACAACCTACCCCGGGCAGTTGCTGCAGCCTTCAGAGACACACCGATACTGTGAACCAATGACACCGGCTTAGCGGGAGTGTTACTAGGGCACTCACGTGAATAATGGCCTAGCTTCTGACATTTGTAACATTTCACATCCCCAATGGGCTTCTTCCCTTGTGCGGGCGAAGAAGGGGCCTGACCTTTAGTAAACGGGAGAGGCTTGTGTTTGTAGGTGTTATTAGGTGCAATGCATTTAGTGTGGTTATGTGTGTCATAGGATTTGTTATTATCGAAAACTCTGGTGGGTGGGGTATAGCGCCCCTTCTGCCCTGACTCAGCCCTCTGAGTGGCACCGCAACCACGAATCAATGATAATCTGAAGTCTGCCATCTTGGCAGCCTCCTCTACTGTCTTGGGACATTTTTCCTTAATGTTCAGCGTTAGATCGGTTCCAGTACATTGGTAAAACTGTTCCAGATAGAAAAGTTGCTTAATTTCCTCAGCCGACTCTGCATGCTCGGACCGAAACCAGTTATTACCTGCATCTGTTAAGTCCCGTGCGTGCTCCATAAAACTGACGTCGCTCTTCTTATTCATGCCACGGAACTTCAATCTATAAGTTTCGGGTTGCAGTTCGTAGGCCCGGAGCACAGCCTCCTTCACCAGTCCATACACTACACTCTCGTCCAGTGACAGTGCATCGTAGGCTTTCAACCCCTTACCCACTAGACGTGATGAAACTAATGCTGCCCATTTAACCTCCGGCCAGTCATACTCACGACACTTCTTTTCGAAACGAGCAAAAAACTCAGTCACTGCTGTCTCATCAAATGCGGGTACTAACTTAATTAAATGCGAAAGTGAGTCTGTAACCCGGTGCCCACCACCGAGATGACGCCCCGTGGTCTCTACTCTAGACTTCTCGACATCCATTTCAGCCTGGTACCTGGTTGCATCCTGATTGGCTTGGATTCTAGCAACCTCTATGCGTTCTATACTAGCCTGTTGTATCTGAGTCTCCTGCAGCTTAAACTTAGCTAGTTCTAGCTGAAATAACATCTCAGGAGACAGGCCTGGGGGGGGAGAGCACAAAATGGGGGATCCACACCGAGACGTGTTTACGGGTAAGCCAGCTTGCCCTTGAGAACCCTCCTGCTGCATCGTGCTAAGACTCGCTGGCTGAGGGCCCAGCTCAGGGGTAGAGTGGAATGGAGGCTTGGAGGGAACCCCCCAAGACCCCACTCCACCCACCGCCCCATCGCCATCACCCAACAAACATGCCACCAAATTCTTCTTGGGCCAACTGTCAGGACAGTCCCGCCCCAAAACCGTGGCTAAACAGCGAAGACCGTAACAATCAATAGCCTGCAGGCGCTGTTCGGTCAAAGGTGTCTGCAAAAATGCCCGGGCATCCCTCTCTCCACTTATAACACTCCCCTCCCCAAACATCTGTTGTACTTGCTGGTTACTAGGCTGTACCGTGTTATCCTCCCCCGTAAATGATGAGTCATTAGACATAGTGCTGGTTATACAATTGCTGTTCATAAAAAAAAAGAAGTGCTTATTACTAATTGCAGTCTCGACTCACAAAATGTTAAAGATGCTTGAATGACTCTACTCTAGACACCCCCAACGAAACAATCTGCAAGTCCACCAATACAATAATGACACAATAAAAATTCCTCCAATATGCAAGAAAATTCTAGCCAGCTCTACTAGGTAGCATAGAATAGTTCTCCAAAAAACATGTGATAGGATACTACTGAATCTTGTGCAAGGTCGCCATTTTGTTACGGCTGGATCGGCAATACATATTCGGGATTCTTGATCGTAGGACAGAAATGGCTTATGTGACAACGACACGCTCGATTCCAGTCCCAAATACTATATGCTCCAGACAACAAAAGCACCAACGCCCTACAGAGTTATCGTCTATGGTAACGAGGTACCTTAACTCGGCGAAAGTGTACAACAGGGGTAGGCTATGAGGCTAAACTCCCTCAGACATTTATAGGTTACGTTATTACTAAAGAAATGCAATACTCAAGAAACTACGTTAATATTAAGCCTCTAATAATGTAGAATAGAAGCAGGCTAAAGGTATGACAGTGAAATGCTAAATGACAAATGTACACGCCTACTTGAAAGCGCGTGCACTAGAATAACTGTCCCCTACTAACATGCACTAGCATGTAGCATACAAGATGTTCATGATCCAGTAGATACCTAATAATACACATGGAAGGAACATAAATAGTAGTCACTTATTATAAGAATGAATCTATACTTGGAATAACTAAAAGGTTGCAGGCAACAGTACTGCGCCGGTAGCCTACTACCGCATAGGCTACTTCGCTTCTCTCACTCTGTCTCCCCTCTGAGTCTGTATGCGCCCTACGCAACAGAACTCCGGACACAGCAGCAAAACGACAGTGCAGTTAATTGATACATGAAAGTATTAATAGTGTTGTCTTGTGTGTGAGTAATGTGTACTGTAAAGTGTTACATACATAAACTTAAAGAGAGCTGCAATGCATAGTAAAATAAAGATATATCCCACTCATCATCCCCATGTGTTCTAGCTAGCAGGCCAAGTCACAGGAACAACGAGTCCCAGCACCGAAAGCGAGAACCCAGGAAAAGACTGCAAAGAACACAAGGACAGATAAATTACGTTACTCTACTATACCGGCACTACGAGCGAGCTGTAGTCTCTGGTACTGCACTCGCTCCTGGCTCGGTAGGCAAATCAAGGCTAAGTCCCTCGCCCCTCTACAGACAACTCCTGGGCATGGTCGGGCTCTTACACATGGCACTAGTCTAGTCACAAATTGGATGATGAGCTGGGCATATAACTCGTGAACATGTAGAACGTTCACCAACTATCCTCATCAAGAAGATCGCTGTTCACATTAACCCCTTAAATCTAATACATGTAAATATATGCTTGTCCTAAGAGTAATACGAGAGGTGAGTGCTGAAACTCCTTTAGGACCTCAAGGGAAGGTTATGCATTTAAATAGAGAGAAGAATGAAATGAGAGTAATGTCGTCAGAGAGAAAGAGTGCAACCGTGAGAAATTGGGAGAGAGGGCAAGGGATGTTAGAATCTCAAAGGTTCTAGGCAACCTGGTCATAGAGCACACAGCGAGCCTCCAGGCAATGTGCTGTACGACAACATGGGCAGCCCAGGCAGCATAGGCAGGCGGCAATGTACTACCAACCCTGTCGCACCTAGCTATAAGCGCAGGGCTGCCAACCGGTCCATACGTCTGGCAACCACCCCCCCGGCAGCGTGGCGCACCGCTACCCTCTCGCTCTGAAGTCTAACTCACTCTCTCTCTCTGAATTCCCACTGTCTCATCTATCAACTTCTCTATTGATACTACATATTAAATGGAAGGTCTCGACATGGCTTAAAACAAAACCCACCACTGGTTAGCAAATGACGAGACCTTTGCAGAGATACAAAGAACATAGTTATACGTTGTCACACTCAATATAAGCAGCCAGCACGGTACAACGCGGTACCGTGGCGGTACAGTGGAGTACCAAGGAGTACAATCAGGTTACGTTGCCACGCACTGGGTGCGTCACAATATATATATATATATATATATACCGGTATATATATATATATAACGCTCTTCGAGATATATTTGTACCGACCTAAGGCAGGTTCTTCCTAAGTTACAGGCTGGCTGTCGCTCGCCAGGAAAAAATCGACACCTACTGTAGATGGCACGGAACGTCTTAATATTGACAAAGAAATGGGCGAAAATTTCAAAATTTTAAAACTAATGGGGCTAAACATGACAGAGAAGGGGGTTCAGAAATACAATAATACTTCCCCTTAACCCAGTTGAGGATCATGATGCAGTAGAAATGTTTATTCTGGCTATTATTAGAAGATTAAACAGCTTAGGAAGAACCTGTGGGAATTTAACGAGTAAAGAATGTCTCAATTAACCGTCTGACTTGTATATACCCTTCCTATTCTAAATGAAGTCGTGTAATGCTAGCCAGAATATACTAACACAACCCGTCATAATCCTCAAGAGGTTACAATGATACCCGTTCTGGACCCGTCCAAGTATGATCACTTGTAAGTTATTATCTTCTCTCAACATTCTAGGTGTATCTTTTTCATCTGACCTTTCATCATATTACCATTCTTGCTAAAACAGCTTCTCAAAAGTTAGGTGTGTTCAACCGTCTCTGTGTGTTCTTCACTCTCGCACAGCTTCTTGCTCTGTATCAGAGCAGAGTATTGTTGTGTGTGGGGAGGCTCCACCCATACCACACTTCTCGAATGAGTAGAATCAAAAGCATTTCGCCTCATCAACTCTATTCCTCTTACTAGTTCCCTACAGTCTCTTTCTACACGCCACAATGTTGCATCTCTTTCACTCTTCTATCACTATTACAACAATCAGTGTTCTTCAGAGCTCTCTCAGTGTATACCCCCTCTCTTGCAGCGAGTGCGAGGCACCTGCGTTTCAACACAGTCCCACTCCTATTTTGTCCAGCTCTCCAATCCAAGAATTGGCAAATTTTCTTTGTCTTTCTTCTACTCAACAAGTGAACTCTGGAACTCTCTCCCTCACTCAATCTTTCCTTCATGCTATGACTTAGACTGCTTTAAACTTCGGGTGTCCAGGTATTTTGACTCCAACAGCCCTTGAATTTGGCTCTGCCACTCTTTTGACTTTGGGGGAGTTACTCGTTACAGGAAACCTGCCATTTTTCTCCTCGATACACATAGAACACAAAACTATTATATAATTTGATCAAGCTTAGGAAGGAGTATGGCTCATACTCCTCAGTGCACCGGCCGGCTGGCTGGAGAGAGGATGGGCGGCCTGTCGCGCTCCCGCTCACTCACACTGAATTCTACAGGCATTAAGAGGCTTTATAATAGCCTTTAAATTGCTGTAAATTGTCATGGCTTTCCGGAACATCTCCCGCAGCCAATGGGTTAAGTTACTTACCTAAGTGCTTAAGCCAAAGTTAAGTAAACTTTTACCTATATGAGTTCTCTCCCCTTGTATTTCAGCGTGTGGATGACTTACGTGTAAGCATCATGTGGACGGGTCGGTTGTTGGTGTGACGCATGCCGAGTATGAGCATGCTGTACAGAACGCTCAGTCAGACCCCACTCTCGCTAGGATCGTCAGGGCAGGAACTTTGGCTGTAGTCCGTGTAGAGTTTCCTAACTCAGTTTATGTGAGCCGTTGTACCATAAGTATTATAATTATGTATTTTGTTTTCTTCTAAGTCAACGAGTTCTATTTTATATCATTAGATATAAGTATTGTGTGTGGGACTTATATATAATGAGGAGAAGAGAGAGAGTTATGTAACGACGGCCAGTGAGCGCGCCACGAGGTAGGTAGGCCTCCCTCCCTCCTCCCTCCTCCCTCCTCAAGCGCATGGGAAATCCTTTGTCGATCCCAGATTGAGAGAGAATATGACGTAATGATTGTCAGTGGGCGGTCCTTAGTAGTTTGCGATATGCCGCTAGAGGGCCGAGTATAAAAAGGAGAGGTCCTCGCCACAATTCTTTAGAACTCATCAGGCAGAGCGACTTCTCATATCCCTTGCAACTATCCATATTCTTCCGACTGATGTGAACTTTCTCTACTCTCTGAACAGCCTATCTTCTTCTCTTCTCGTCCCTTTTTAACCCATGATCCCTTTGGTGCAGATTTAGTCAGCCAAAGTATTATCGCTTGAGTTCTCACGAGATATATGCCTGTTAGATAGCCTATTTTGGAAGGGATAACTAGAATAGGATTGATTGATGTTTGTTGCACTCGTATATGCATTTCCCTGTGTACGATTATCCATGTTCCTGTTTTCTGCTGGTTTAGGTAATGCTAGACTGGGATAGGGTTTCGGGAGTTGTGATTTCCTATGAGTACTAGGTTTTGGTTGAACCGGTACAATTGCAACGGAGACGTGGGAAGCCTAGGTGGTCTTTCTGACTGTGTACCTTGAGAGTTTAGCACTGTGTTGCGAGTGAGGGCTTTTGCCTCTGCCACCCAACACTGTGCTATCTCGTTTGCTTGACTTTGAGAGGATCGCCAGGAGAGAACCAGATACTAGTGATCTGGATCTCTCAAGAGAGCATCCCGTCAATTAACGTAATTTGGCCGCACAGTCTTAAGGACCTCGCTAGGCTACGAGCCGCTTGCTCAGCCATTGTTTCCTAACCTTAGATATCCCAGCTAGACTTTGCTCGACCAGCAGATACAGCATAGTATTGAAGCTTCTCCTTATGTATGTTATTGTTTATGCACTATTGATTTCATGTGTGGCACGCTTAGCTACTTTAGAGATTAGTGGCCCACGAGCACAATCCTAGTAGGCTATTGTCAGTGCATTGTCGGAGTACTTCTTCTTAATGTTTGCCATTTACTATTGTTTATTCTTATAATTCTTCTTATGTCAACTTAAAGCCTTTAATTGCCAGTGTGTTACTTATTGAATTGCTGTTCAAAATCCGATACTTACTTCTTACGAGTATTCGAGAAGCATCTAACTTTATCAGAAGATTCCTTGCTTGATGCTCGAGGACTATTGTTTAACGTAACGTAATAGTGCCGATCCGAAGTAGAGGGTGGAGGACTTCTTAAGTTCTTAGTCAAGGGTGGATTACTTCGGCTTCGGCCAACACTATTCTTTAGTGTTGTAGTACTTTCTTCTTTGTTTGATTGTTGACCAGACTAGATAACTCCCGTCTTGTTATTAGTCTGTTGTGTGAAACGCTAGTACCGAGTTCTTGTATACCCCGTTATAGCAGATAGAACTCTGGAGGGTAGTGGCGTTTTTTGTTCGGCTGGCAGTACTCTGGGGTTGGGATCGTGTGTTTCCGTTGTGGCAGCGAGCCATACTCGAGTCCTGTGTAAGAGCCCTAGTGTACCCGAGTGCCCGGTCGTAACAAATGGCGACCTTGCTTAGGATTTTGTGAACAGTATAATTTTCTGCAGAGTTGTACAACATTTGTTTGTTCGTACTTTAGCGTACATATTGAAGAATATTTTTTTTTGTAAGGCAATTAGGAGAGCATTTAAGAGACTCCAGTTAATTTAGTAATTAGTGCTTACATAAGGGAGTTTAACACTTTTGTCTCGAGAATTTTTTGTGAACTTCAGTATGTCGTGCCCTAGTACTGACGAGGAGCGAGAGATGCCATTTGAGGAGGTGCCGTTAGTAACTAGTGAGGAGGATGCTAGACTTTTTGTGAGTAAGCAGTACCATGTGACGGAGGGGAGGCTGACTGGGGTGGATATTTATGGCTTGCACCTGATAGCCAAGGTTTTGGGCAGATCCAATGTAGGAGGGATGTCCAAGGGGGAGCTGATTTCCTGGGTGTTGCGTGGGCGACATGGGGTTTCGGAGGAGAGGGCGTTTGGGGGGGTTCCTCCCCAGATCCCCTCTCACTCAACTCCCACAGTGCCGTCCACTCAGTTGCCGGAGGTTAGCACTCTCCCACAGAGGGATGAGAATTGGCAGATTGGAGTGCCCTCGGGCGGTGCACATGGTGGTTCCCCAGTTTTTGCCCCCCCTCCTTCAGTAGTGGCAGCTCCCTCTTCCTGCCTGTCTCCAGATATGATATTTAGACTTGAGCTTGCTAAAATTGAGTCTAGGAAGTATGAGATTGAGGCTGAGTCTAGGAAGCAGGAGAAGGAGATTGAGGCTGAGTCTAGGAAGCAGGAGAAGGAGATTGAGGCTGAGGTTAGGAAGCAGGAGAATGAGACTAGGAGGCATGAGATTGAGGTTAGGAGGCACGAGGCTGAGCTTAGGTACGACTCAGAGAAATATTGTGCTCAAATAGATTTAGATAAGACTCGTGCAGAGTCAACAGGGATTCGGATGGGCCGTGAGGGCCAAGTAAGAGAACAGTCCTTGTCCCACTTAGTCAAGTTGGTGCCGGCATTTAGTGAAACTGAAGTCACAGAATTTTTTAATCGTTTTGAGAAGAAGTGTAGGGAGCATAATTGGCCTGAAGAGAAGTGGGCAGCTCTGGTCTCCTCAAGACTTACGGGTAAGGGTCTGAAGGCTTATGATGCACTGCCTTTAGAGTCTTGCATTGACTACCCAGAATTGAAGAGAGCTGTCCTACGGGCATACGAGTTGCAACCAGAAACATATCGATTGAAGTTTCGGGGTGTTACAAAGACTAGGGAGGCGACCTTTCTTGAACATGCCCGGGACTTAAAAGATGCACTTACAAACTGGACACGTTCTGAGAAAGCTGAGACGGCCGAACAGTTGACTGAGCTGTTTCTGCTCGAGCAGTTTTATAAGTGTACAGGTGCAGAAATGACTTTAACTATTAAAGAAAAGAATCCAAAAACTCTACAGGAGGCAGCTGAGATGGCTGACCTCCGGCTATCATTAATTCGTGGGTGCGGGTCTGCCCAGCGTAGTGAGGCAGGTAACAAGGGGCGTGACGCCCCACCCCCCCGAGTTAGTAATATATCTTATGCAAACAAGTACAAGAGTTACGATACCAAGACTGACCACAAGACTAGCACCGTCCCATTTAAGAAGGGGCCGGGCCCTTCCCAGTACCAAGGGAAGCCCAAAGGGGAGTTAGAGTGTTATCAATGTCATAAAAAGGGGCACTTTGCAAGAGTCTGTCCTAGCAAACCACCTACAGCAGCTGTGTCTTTGGCCTGCAACATTGGTGTGTCTCTGAAGTCTTCTGAGTTTGCCCGGGGCAGTTCGTCAGAGGCTGAGGCACAGCCAGTGCAGAAGCACCTGGGAGGCTCGAACCCTGCTCAGGATGTTTTTTGCGACCATAGAGGACGGGGTTGCGTGATGTGGGCGGGGCGCAAGCATGGAGTAGAGGTCTTGCGTGATACAGGTGCTTCCCAGACTTTGATGAAAAACTTGACTGGCTACCCTATAAATGCGGCTCGGGTGGTGGTGGTGCAGGGTATTAATGCAACTCGGTCATACCCGCTGGTGCGGTTGGAGTTGGAGGTGGATGGTGTGGCACGTGAATTGGATGTTGGGATTGTGGAGAAACTGCCAGTGGAGGGCGTCGACCTTCTTCTCGGCAACGACTTTGCAATGCCCGCTTCTGAGGTTCTACCCTTAGTCGTTGCCGAGAGGCCGGCCGACGTGAGTAGGGAAGAGCGAGAGTGGGTCGAGCGGTGCCAGGCACAACCCATGGCGTGTGCTGTCACCCGAGCTCGGGCAGCTAAAGTGTCACAGCCTAGTCCTCCGTCTTCCGACCAGCAGAGGAACGATCAACAGGAGGAGGCTAAAGCTGGAGTTGGTTTTAAGAGTTTTGACTCGGCGGCTCTCCTGGGTGATTCAGTATTAGCACCATTACTTAGTTCTGGAGTAGCCCCTGGGCCTGTCATCGAGAGTGACGAGGCTGGGCATGACGAGTCTCCACGACAGCAACGTTATGAACATCGAGAGAGACAGAGGGAGCAGCCCAGTATCGGGGAGGGTCATGCATTGCTCCGGGAGCAGTTAGATCGCTTGGCACCCTCAGATATACGTCGGTTGCAGCTGGAGGACCCTGAGCTCCAAACGTGTGCTAATGGAGCTGTGGAGCTCGACGAGGACGGTGATGCACAGCCGGGAGATTTTTTTTATTTAGATGGCATCCTCTATCGGCGTTTTCAAGACCCTAACCGTAGCTGGAAAAAGGGGTCCGGAGTAGTGGACCAGTTGGTGGTGCCGCGGGAGTGCAGGGATAGCCTACTGAGTTTGGCGCATGACACACCGCTGGCAGGACATTTGGGGGTAAGAAAAACGGTGGCGGCTTTGGGGAAGTTGTTTTGGTGGCCGGGGATGAAGTCTCATGTGCAGTCATGGATAAACTCATGTGATATTTGTCAACGGGTCGGGAAACCAAACCAAGTTATTCCTAAAGCTCCGTTGCACCCTATTCCGGTAATTGGGCCACCTTTTAGTAAGATTGTTGTTGACATGGTTGGTCCACTCCCTCCCACAAAGGCTGGTAATAAATTTTTGTTAACCATCATGGATGTTGCCACTAGATACCCCGATGCATACCCCATGAAAAACGGCATGGCTAAGACGGTAGTCAGTAACTTGTTGTGGTACTTTTCAAGGTACGGGTACCCGGAGGAGATTCAGTCTGACCAGGGGTCCAATTTCACCTCCAATCTCTTTAAGCAAACAATGCAACAGCATGGGATACGGGCGGTGGTATCGTCAGCGTATCACCCTGAGAGCCAAGGGGTGCTTGAGCGGTGGCATGCCACCCTTAAAAGCATGCTCAGGTGTTATTGTGCTGACAACGGAAGAGATTGGGATCTTGGATTGCCGTATGTACTGTTTGCTGCTCGGGAAGTGCCTGGTGAGAGCCTGGGATTTAGTCCAAACGAGCTGATTTTTGGACACCGCGTCAGGGGCCCCCTTAATATGCTGCGGGAAATTTGGGAAGGAACTGTGCAGCCTTGTTCCTTGTTAAAGTATGTGTTTGAAAGCCGTGAGCGCATGCTTAAGAGTCTGGAGATGGCAGGTCGGAATTTAACAGGATCACAAGCTTAAATGAAGGACAGGTATGATCGCAAAGTGAAGCTCCGGAAGTTCATTGTAGGACAAGAGGTATTAATTTTGTTGCCTTTGGTTGGTAACCCCTTGTCTGCGAAGTATACTGGACCCTATAAAATTGTGGAGAAAATTTCAGACCTAGATTACCTTGTTGCCACTCCAGACCGGAGGAAAAAGAACCAGTTATGTCACGTGAACCTGATAAAAGAGTATGTAAGGCGCCCCTCTGAGCCTCTCACTGTCCCTGTGTTGGCTTGTTGCGGCCGTGGTGGAGAAGGAGAGGGGGACAGTCAAGCTTCAGAGGAGGATAGCTGGGATCACCATGTTTCAGCGGATCAGTGGGCGGGGAACTCGAGCCTAAGGGCTGACGAGGCTATAGCTCATTTGCCTGAGCCGCAGTTTGAAGCTATCCGTCAGTTGCTCGGTTCATACCCCACTGTATTTGCTGAACACCCAGGCCTCACTACTCAGGCTATGCATGATGTTGACGTGGGGGACCATCTACCCTTTAAGTCAATCCCGTACCGTGTGCCCCCCATAAAACTACCCGCTCTGAGGGATGAGTTGGAGTATATGCTCGGTAGAGGGTTGATAGAGAAAGGCACCGTTAAATGGACTTCCCCCGTAACACTGCAGCCTAAGCCAGATGGCAAGGTACGCTTCTGTATTGATTTCCGTAGGCTAAACGGTTTGACTCCAACTAACCCATATCCTCTTCCTCGGGTTGATGATAGTGTTGATAAAATTGGTAATGCTCGGTTTTTGTCTAAAGTTGATTTAGTAAAAGGTTACTGGCAAGTACCTTTGTCCGAGCGTGCTAAAGAGGTATGTGGTTTTGTGGTGGACGGGAGTACTTACCGGTGTAATGTTATGCCCTACGGACTTAAGAATGCACCAGCAACGTTTCAGAACCCGATGAATGAAATTGTCAAGGACATTCCAAATTGCACCGTATACTTGGACGATGTAATCATTTATGATAACGACTTTGAGAGCCATTGTGAGCACCTGGAGACCTTGTTCCGGAAACTTAGTGAAGCAGGTCTGGTAGTAAATTTGGCAAAGTGTGACTTCGTAAAAGCCACTGTGCAGTACCTTGGGTTTGTAGTGGGAAGGGGACAGGTGTGCCCTCCTCAGAACAAGGTACAGGCTATCAATAAATTTCCGCACCCAACCACCAAGAAGCAGATTATGAGATTCTTGGGTATGATAGGCTACTACAGACGCTTTATAAAAGGTTACTCCACGGTGTTGGCACCTCTCACAGATTTGTTATCTAAAGACAAAAAGTTTTTGTGGGCGCCTGAGTGTGAAAAGGCTTTTAATTTGGTGAAGCATTTGCTGTGTACTCACCCGATACTCAGGGCCCCAGACTTTAACAGGCCTTTTCAGCTGGCAACAGATGCTAGTGGTGTAGGGGCTGGTGCCGTCTTGCTACAGACAGACAATGAAGGTGTGGAACACCCAGTAAGTTTCTTTTCTAAGAAGTTCAATGCTGCACAAAAGAACTATTCTACAATAGAAAAGGAATTACTGGCGATTGTGCTGTCGCTCAGGCACTTCGAGGTGTATGTTCCAGCCTATGGCCCAGTCGTGGTTATCTACACTGATCATCACCCTTTGAGATTCCTAAATCAATTTCACAATCGCAATATGAGACTGACCAGGTGGTCTTTGATGTTGCAGGAGTATAACCTGGACATCCGTCATATTGCGGGATGTGACAATGTGATCGCGGATTGTTTATCGAGGGTAGATGATCAGTCGTAGGCTATCACAGGTGTATGATCCCGGAGAGATTGACACACGGGTAGCCTCCTGCTTTAGTTTGAGTAGTATTTTGCGCTTGGTGCTTGTTGGCTCGCGGTTGTAGCCCAGCGTATTGGGTCGTAAAGCAGGAGTTGAGCGTTTGGTATAGAAGAAAAAATAGGCTGCCCTTATAGTGCAGCCGGAAAAAACATATTAAAATATAAAAATCATAAAAAAACTCTTTCTTTTGTTATAGATAATTGTATAAGTTTGTCATAGCCTATAGAGTTTGAGTAGTCCACGTACTATCAAACGGCTGAGCTGCTGTAAGCTCGCTCTGGGAGCATGATATTATGTCTTTTGCTATTGTTGGGAGGAGTTATGAAATGTGAATTTTTTTTTTATAAGATGTGTTTTAGTGATAAACTCAGCGTTGTTTTAGTGCCATGCGGTCGCTGGGTGTGAGGGGTTTGATGAGGTTCTGCGTGTCAGATTTTAGCTCAGGGTTGAGCAAGTAAAATCTTGGGGGAGGTGTGACGCATGCCGAGTATGAGCATGCTGTACAGAACGCTCAGTCAGACCCCACTCTCGCTAGGATCGTCAGGGCAGGAACTTTGGCTGTAGTCCGTGTAGAGTTTCCTAACTCAGTTTATGTGAGCCGTTGTACTATAAGTATTATAATTATGTATTTTGTTTTCTTCTAAGTCAACGAGTTCTATTTTATATCATTAGATATAAGTATTGTGTGTGGGACTTATATATAATGAGGAGAAGAGAGAGAGTTATGTAACGACGGCCAGTGAGCGCGCCACGAGGTAGGTAGGCCTCCCTCCCTCCTCCCTCCTCCCTCCTCAAGCGCGTGGGAAATCCTTTGTCGATCCCAGATTGAGAGAGAATATGACGTAATGATTGTCAGTGGGCGGTCCTTAGTAGTTTGCGATATGCCGCTAGAGGGCCGAGTATAAAAAGGAGAGGTCCTCGCCACAATTCTTTAGAACTCATCAGGCAGAGCGACTTCTCATATCCCTTGCAACTATCCATATTCTTCCGACTGATGTGAACTTTCTCTACTCTCTGAACAGCCTATCTTCTTCTCTTCTCGTCCCTTTTTAACCCATGATCCCTTTGGTGCAGATTTAGTCAGCCAAAGTATTATCGCTTGAGTTCTCACGAGATATATGCCTGTTAGATAGCCTATTTTGGAAGGGATAACTAGAATAGGATTGATTGATGTTTGTTGCACTCGTATATGCATTTCCCTGTGTACGATTATCCATGTTCCTGTTTTCTGCTGGTTTAGGTAATGCTAGACTGGGATAGGGTTTCGGGAGTTGTGATTTCCTATGAGTACTAGGTTTTGGTTGAACCGGTACAATTGCAACGGAGACGTGGGAAGCCTAGGTGGTCTTTCTGACTGTGTACCTTGAGAGTTTAGCACTGTGTTGCGAGTGAGGGCATTTGCCTCTGCCACCCAACACTGTGCTATCTCGTTTGCTTGACTTTGAGAGGATCGCCAGGAGAGAACCAGATACTAGTGATCTGGATCTCTCAAGAGAGCATCCCGTCAATTAACGTAATTTGGCCGCACAGTCTTAAGGACCTCGCTAGGCTACGAGCCACTTGCTCAGCCATTGTTTCCTAACCTTAGATATCCCAGCTAGACTTTGCTCGACCAGCAGATACAGCATAGTATTGAAGCTTCTCCTTATGTATGTTATTGTTTATGCACTATTGATTTCATGTGTGGCACGCTTAGCTACTTTAGAGATTAGTGGCCCACGAGCACAATCCTAGTAGGCTATTGTCAGTGCATTGTCGGAGTACTTCTTCTTAATGTTTGCCATTTACTATTGTTTATTCTTATAATTCTTCTTATGTCAACTTAAAGCCTTTAATTGCCAGTGTGTTACTTATTGAATTGCTGTTCAAAATCCGATACTTACTTCTTACGAGTATTCGAGAAGCATCTAACTTTATCAGAAGATTCCTTGCTTGATGCTCGAGGACTATTGTTTAACGTAACGTAATAGTGCCGATCCGAAGTAGAGGGTGGAGGACTTCTTAAGTTCTTAGTCAAGGGTGGATTACTTCGGCTTCGGCCAACACTATTCTTTAGTGTTGTAGTACTTTCTTCTTTGTTTGATTGTTGACCAGACTAGATAACTCCCGTCTTGTTATTAGTCTGTTGTGTGAAACGCTAGTACCGAGTTCTTGTATACCCCGTTATAGCAGATAGAACTCTGGAGGGTAGTGGCGTTTTTTGTTCGGCTGGCAGTACTCTGGGGTTGGGATCGTGTGTTTCCGTTGTGGCAGCGAGCCATACTCGAGTCCTGTGTAAGAGCCCTAGTGTACCCGAGTGCCCGGTCGTAACATTGGTGTCACACGTGGTGGTGGCTGACTCCGGAGTCTGGTACTGCACACGCTCAGCCAAACCTGGACCTAAAACCAGGTTACTCGTTACTAGTAGGTACCTAAGCTTTACTGTAGTCTGTTCATTTTCAGCTGATGGTAAATTCAATCCCTTTAGCATTTGATGTATCGATACTTTATGGAAAAATATGAATCTGCTATGTATTTGCGTCTTATTAATGCCAAGTTTTCATAAGTAACGCCACAATTCACTACAAAATATACGTAATAGCTGAGTAATCAAGATAGTAACATTATTAACATAACAATTTACCGTCAGCTGGAAAACAAATATAATGCATGATGTATTTTTATTGTTTAACCCTTTCTGTACAAGGACGCTTTCTTATGCATCATATGTTGGTTATCATTAGACAAATTTTGGTAGCTTAGGAAGGATCTGCAGGAATAGAAAAGGTAAAAGTGATCTATATTAACCTTCTAACTCCCATAATCCTTTCCTAAGCGGAATATGGTTGACTAGTCCTAGCTAGAATATATAGAAGAAAGTGTCCACGAATACTATAAAGGACTAAGCTATGTTAATGCCATGACAGCACCAGTCAGAAATGTAAGTTTACTGTACAAATAGATAAACGCGTAAAACCACATTTGTGTTAGCCAGGCTAAAGCCATGTCAACAGGAACATCAATAGACCAACCCCAGTTCCTTGTTAGGAAAGTTAGCGCTTTAGTATGCAAAGATGTGTTTCGTCCTTTAATTTTAGCTATTATTAGACAATTTTAATTTAGGAAGGATTGTTGGAAGTCAGAAAGTAAATTAAGGTACCGGTAGTATTTATTCATTTGATTCCTTGAGACCCTTCATGAACTGCATTTAATATTCTAATAATAGCTAAAATAGAGTGAAGAACTTCGTCATCATATCCTGAATGGGTTTACACTCTCATGTTTGGAACCATGATTCACGTATTAGTGAAAAGTGTCTCTAAATGCGCGGATACGCGATTCTAGTATTGGATTCTTTAGACATCAATTGAATGAAAACTAAATACGAGAATTGCATATTAATTGCATATTAATAAGTTTTGGCAGTGACACGCTGAATGAAACACTTGGCAACACTGCTCTCGTCAACCTCTACCCTCCTGTTAGCTTTACAAAGCAAGAGCCATCAGTATAAGTGTAGCAGGCATAAGGAAAGTGCGCTTTAAACATGACGGATATTTTGCCTGGACTATGGGTTAGTTTATCTATATGATAGGGTTGTACAACTGAGAGTACTATATCTTATTTTATATACATAGTGTAAGATATTGTCAGTGTACATTATAACGTGTTTCAGTATAAAACCCTTACGCATGCGAACATTCTTGTCAGACGATTGCCTATTTATAAATAATCGTATATAATCAAATATTATGAGTAGGGACTTCAGGTTTATTTTATTTTATTCCTCATGCCATGAGTGATAGGTATCACTATAATGTATAGCTGTAAAACATCTTAGAACAAAACAAAAACAAGAATGATGTACAGTAATGTTGTATGAGTCCGAGAATCGCAACCGTATATACTATGCATACATACATACATACATACATACATACATACAAGTTTAAAGACCGTTTTGTCTACAGAGAATGTGGTTACAGTCTAACATCCTAAATGGCGGCTTTCCAGGCAGCCCTGTCAAGGGCTGCCTCTGTTGTCGAGTTCTTTATTTTGAGATCGGACCGGAGTACCTGATCCCACATCATACTAGGTTTGCCCATATGTGCAGCTCCCCCCACGTTCTCGGTCCTGCATTTCTTCTCCCAGTTCTGATCATCCATTCTCTCCAGGTGTCCAAACCAACCAAGTCGGCTTGTGTGCATCACTTCACTGACACTTCTAATGCCCAGATACCTTCTTAACCCTTTCATGGACGTGTTGACGCAGGGGTTGCCGATTAGCAATCAGACATAGAGTTCTCTCTATCTTATAATTACATCTCCAAAATTAGTTTACTGCCCACAGCTCACTCATAGACAACTGCAGAGGTTGAAGTAAATAAACTAAAGGTTCAAAACACCCTTGATTGTCATAAAGGCTTGAAAGTATCCCCAGAATAGGCTCAAATTGCGTCCTGTGTGTGAAAGGGTTAATTTTTTGCTCGATACCCCGTCCCTGAGATTTACCCCATATATCCATCTCACCATTCTCTTCTCAATCCGTTCCATGCTATTGATATTGGCCACATCTCCGAGGCATAACTCGTCGCGCTCCTAACACATGAGGTATACATAAGAACATAAGAACATAAGAAAATGGGAGTCTGCAGAAAGCCGATTGGCCCAAGCAAGGCAGATCCCTGTCCCACACAACCCCAATTACAAAGCCCAATTATAGGCTCAACACTCTAATACCCTGAGGATCATCTTACCAAAACGGTTAGAGATTAACGCAGGATTACGGGGGTCTGCAGAGCGCTGATTGGCCCAACCCTGCTGATCCCCCTTCACACCCAACCCTTCTCGTCCATATGCTTATCCAATTTTATCTTAAAGCTCCCTATCGTTTTTAATCCCACTATAGCACCTGGTAGTCCATTCCACCCATCTACAACTCTGTTACCAAACCAATATTTGCCTATATCTTTTCTGAAACGAAATTTATCTAATTTGAAACCATTGGTACGAGTTCTTTCGCTATCACTGAGCTTTAGTACATTTGTCATGTTCCCTTTGTTAATCCCACTAACCCACTTGAACACCTCTATCATATCCCCTCTAACTCTGCGTCTCTCTAACGAATGTAAGCCTAATTTCTTCAACCTTTCTTTATACGGAAGATTTCTAATATTATGGATCATTTTTGTCATTCTACGTTGTACTCTCTCCAATGAATCTATGTCCATTCTGTAATAAGGACACCAAAATTGAACAGCATAATCCATATGGGGTCTCACTAATGACAAGTAAAGTTTTAAGATAACATCAGCAGTTCTGTTACTCACACTCCTAGAGATGAACCCGAGAATCCTGTTTGCCTTGTTTCGAACGCTTATACACTGTTGTCTAGGCTTCAAATCATTGCTAACAAACACACCTAGATCTTTCTCACAATTCGAGTTTTCTAATTCCACATTAGCTAGTTTATATTTAACATTTGTATGCATCTTCCCTATCTTTAATACCTTGCATTTGTCAATGTTAAACTTCATCTGCCAATTTACTGACCATTCGTGTAAGGTATCTAGATCCCTTTGGAGGCACTCTATATCTCTATCTGAATAGAGAATACACCTTCGCTTTAAGGTGGGATGGGAGCCCTCTCATGGTCAGGAGTGGCAATAGGTCTCTAAACATTCCCCAGCCATTTCTGGCTCCAGCAATGAGTCAGCTTCAGCACCACCTCCAACGGAAACCGTATCGCCCAGGTAGCAGAACTCTCCTCTCACACTACTGATCCACCTGGTGAACAAGCCTACGTCTTTTCTATCCTAAATGACCTAGAGCAGTTAGTTCAGCAACCCACCCGTATCCCGGATCGCATCGGAGATCGGCCCAACATTCTTGACCTGTTTCTAACTTCTAACCCTTCTTCTTATACTGTCGATCTTTTCTCTCCTTTGAGCTCCTCCGACCATAAACTTATCTCTGTCACCTGTCCTATCTCTCCAGTACAGCCACCCGATCCTCCTAGCCGGCGGCGCTTGTGGCACTTTGGCGCTGCCGACTGGGAGGCTCTTCGGCAGTACTTCTTTGATTTCCCATGGAATGATTTCTGCTTCCATGGCCGAGGACCCTCGGAGAGTGCTGAACGCATTACCGAGGTAATCCTATCGGGCATGGAAGCATACATTCCATTATCTTTCTCTCAGACTAATGCTAAAAAATCTTGGTTTACTCACGCCTGTTCTACTGCTGTCCGCAATAAGGAGGAAGCATTCAAACGGTACCGACGCCTTAAAACTCAAGACTCTCATTCTTCATATGTTTCTGCCCGGAATCAAGCCAAATCTGTTCTTCGACTTGCCAAACACTCTTTCATCAATAATAAATGCACTGAACTATCCAACTCTAGCTCTTCCCAAGCTTTCTGGCATCTAGCCAAAAACCTCTCCAACAATTTCTCTTCCTCGTCTTTCCCTCCCCTTTCCCACTCTGATGGCACAACCATCACTTCTTCCTCTGACAAAGCTAAACTCTTCGCTCAAACTTTTGCTAGAAACTCCACCTTGGATGATTCCGGTGCTATTCCTCCCTCTCCGCCCTCCTCTCTCTTACTTATGCCTAATATCCTAATCTCTTCTAAAGATGTACTTTCTACCCTCTCTGGGCTTAACACTAATAAGGCGTACGGTCCGGACGGTGTTCCTCCTGTTGTTCTCAAAAACTGTGCTTCCGTGCTGACTCCCTGCCTAGGCAAACTCTTTCGTCTCTGTCTATCCTCTAACGTCTTCCTTTCATGCTGGAAGTTTGCTCACATTCAACCTGTCCCAAAGAAGGGTGACCGCTCTCAACCCTCCAACTATCGTCCAATTGCTCTTATCTCTTGTCTTTCTAAAGTTTTTGAAACTATTCTTGCTTCCAAATTTCTTAAGCATTTCTCTTCTCATAATCTGCTCTCAGATCGCCAGTATGGCTTCCTTAAGGGTCGCTCTACTGGTGATCTTCTTTCATATCTTACTAACTCTTGGTCATCCTCCTTTCGGGACTTCGGTGAGACTTTTTCTATTGCACTAGACATATCGAAAGCCTTCGATAGAGTCTGGCATAAATCTTTAATTTCTAAACTACCCTCCTTCGGTTTCTATCCCTCCATCTGTGCCTTTGTCTCTAATTTCCTTTCCGGCCGTTCCATAGCTGCGGTTGTGGACGGCCATTGTTCACTTCCTCACCCTATAAACTCCGGTGTTCCTCAGGGCTCTGTCCTATCTCCTATTCTCTTTCTAATTTTTATAAATGATCTCCTTAACTGTACCTTAATTCCCATCCATTCATACGCAGACGACTCAACCTTACACTACTCCATTAGTTTTTCAGAACGCCCCAGCCAGCAATCCTTCAACGACAAATGTAATGAAGCCATAGAACTCTTAAATTCTGATCTAAATACTGTTTCCAATTGGGGCAGAGAAAACCTTGTTAACTTTAATGCTTCCAAAACCCAATTTCTCCATCTATCTACCCGTCAGGATCTCCCAGCGGACTATCCCTTATTCTTCAACAATACAAAAATCAACCCTTCATCTTCTCTCAATATTCTTGGTGTCTCTTTTTCTTCTGCTCTCATTTGGAGGGACCATATTACCAGTCTTGCTAAGGCAGCCTCCCAGAAGCTGGGTGTGCTCAACCGCCTTAGGGGGTTCTTTTCCCCTGCACAGCTTCTTGCTCTGTACAGGGGCATAGTGCGCCCTTGTATTGAGTATTGTTCACATGTGTGGGGAGGTTCCTCTCACACCACTCTCCTAGACAAAGTTGAAAGGAAGGCCTTTCGTATCATTAACTCCCGTCCACTCACCAACTCTCTGCAATCTCTCTCTCGCCGCCGCAATGTTGCATCTCTCTCGCTATTCTATCGCTACTAAAATAATCAGTGTTCCTCAGAGCTATCCCAGTGCATACCACCTCCTTTACGTAGGGCACGTGGTACCCGTCTCGCAACTCAATCCCACCCCTACTCTGTGCAACTCTCCAACCCAAGAGTGAAACGTTACTCTCAAACTTTCTTCTACTCAACATCTGAGCTCTGGAACTCTCTCCCAGAATCAGTCTTTCCCTCTTCCTATGACTTAAATTGCTTCAAACTCCGTGTGTCCAGGCATTTTTGCTCGAACGTCCCTTGATTTTGGCCCTGTCACTCTTTCAACTATGGGGGAGGCACTCGCTATAGGCAGTTATGCCTTTTGCCTCCCTCAATCACATAGAAAAAAAAAAAAAAAATCACACACTTCAGCGTCACACTATCGAAATCAACACTAACAAGTGTGTCATTTAACACAAGATTTCCCTTGCACACTGCACATTCAAAGTCTTTGATTCTTGTCAAAGGTCCTCTATCTCCACTTCATCTCTTGTGTACCTAGTCACTACAGATTCAACATTGAATTGAGTCCCTTCCCACCCCTTCCCTCATACTGCACATGGATAGTCGCCGCTTCTTTCCATAGTTCCATGCCCTACTCCACTAATCATGACCTTTGTTTAATCTATGTTAACTCTTAGACCCTCATTTGCCATACCCTCCCTCCATCTTTTGAACTTTGTCTCTGCTTCCTGCGCACTATCTGCAATAAGAACTAGATCATTTGCATATATCAGCTTCCATGGGAGTCTATCGTAAAGTCCCTTGACAGAGCTTCCAGGACCAAAACAAACAGTAAATTAATGAAAATAGCATCAGTTGTGCCATGTCCCGGCATAAATCCAAACTGCATGTCGCTGATGGTAACACTTTTCCTGATCATGCATTCAAAGACCCTTTACCTGACTTTCATGACTTGATCGAGCATTTTCAAACCCCTATTATTTCCCCTGTCTAAGGAGTCACCCTTGCCTGTGTACTGTATATATTTACTGTCACACTTTTCTGCCATGCATCAGGTATTTTTTTCCTTCTTTATGATAGCATTAATCTACTCTGTGACCAATTTTATCCCAATATCTCCAGCTGCTTTTAGCATCTCAGCGACAATGCCGGAGGTCCCAGCGGCTTTCCCGGACTTCATTTTATCTATAGCACTTTTAACAGCGTCGTACCATATCAAAGGCAGAGGGCCTTGTACTGGGACTGCAGTGCTGAGCTGTACTCTGTTCCATTCAAACTCCACATAAGGCAGTCTTTCATAATGCTCCTTCCATGCCTCTCTGATTTCGTTTTGCTATGATAATATTGTAGATCAACCTTTCCTCTGTCTATTGAGATATAATACATTGTAATAAACGTAATTGTTGTTGCCGAAAATTGATTTAAAGTGAATATTTTGGTTATGCATGCATCACTTTTGTTTTCGCTATGGACCGATTATTATTTTCTTCGTATAAAAACAGCTATTGATTATAAATTCATTCTGAGGACACATTTGGAATGCGCGTAAATATTGCTTCTACTTTCATGTATAAACAAAGATAAGCTCAGCCTATAACGGTGTAAACTCGGAAAAACAATTAAATCATCATCATCATTCTGACGCCCCTCTTCCAGAGGGTAAAGGGATGGCCATGGCAGAAACTACCTCCAGGCTCTCAGACATGCCCCTACTTATATACTCCATAATGCCATTTCCGCTAAGTGGATTATGAATTAGTACTGACGGAGCAGACCCAGAGCAGTCCCTTACCCGGATGCCAGTTCCACCACTGTCTTGCTATTTTATTTACCCCAGTGGGGCCCTGGCTGGAACCATACCAAGCACAGGAATGTTCTGAAGATAGGAACCAGTGGTAAACTGCTACTAAAGTGATTTACTATTTTTGATATATCAATTTTCAAAGTGATATTTTGATAATTTGTTTTATTTTTTTTGGTTTTATAATAGTATAGGTTTTGCTCTATCTCTGAATGTATAATACATTTCATGTAGAGAGATTATGTGCATTGAAACAGAGCGATAACATACTCATGGTAGCACAAATGGCGCTCGAGAGTGAACGGTAGGTGTTTATAAGTTTCCAAGACTCTTATCTTAGCGTGAGCGAGTTAAATTGGCAAAGAAAGTTTGGATTGTTAAGTAAATGACAACAGTGGCCACACTCATTAAAAAAAGAATAAAAAATAGTGGTTGGTGTGATGGAACACTAAGAATAACATCAAGGTGTTCAGTCAAATTCATGGTAATAGGTAACTAAGTTTATCTCAATGGATCAAGTATATTGCTATATAGCGCTGGAATATGTTACTAAAAATTCCTTCTTTTTTTGTCTATGTGTATGAAGGAGCCAAAAGGCAAAGCTGCCTGCAACAAGTGTCTCCCCCATAGTTGAAAGAGTGATAGTCGCTCTGATATATATATATATATATATATATATATACTGTATATATATATATATATATATATATATATTGCATTACAAAACAAATAAAATAAATACACCCGCAACTCTGCGACCTCGAATTCTGCAAGTAGTATTGAATCTCTTAGGTAAAATCGGTTTATATACAGTATATATATATATATATATATATATATATTAGTAAAGCCAGGTAATAAATTTTCTTTAATACATACGAGGTTGAAAGAAATGGCAATTTCTGCGTTGGAAATTTTATTATTCAAAGTTTCCAGGTCTCTGATGAGTTTTCGCTGGGTGGCAGGAAGTAGATGAATGAGATGAGCAAAATTCATGGTGGTACAGGGTTACATAAATGTACATGATGATACAGGATATACGACGCGTTTCAATGGACAACCAGCATTATCAAGTAAGGGTAGAATGATATAAAAGGTAACCAGGAAGGGTATATATAGAGGGTGGAGGATCAGAGGAGGCGAAAATCAGGGGGCAAAAGTCTCCTATTGGTGGAGGGGTATTCTAGGAGTGCAAAAGGGGGAACCGCTTCACGCAGGCGCACTGGATGCGGGATGGTGTTGGTCAGGTGGCGGGGTCAAAGCTGATTGGCTGCGTGTCGAGGGGCGTGGCCTAAGTTGTGTGGTCCGTGTGGCGCCGGCGGAAGACGAAGCTGAAGGAGGTAGCGCGGGGGGCTGCATCAAGGGCACCGGGGGGCGAGGAGGGGCGTTAGGTCCTGTAGGGTAGTGCCTTTTGGCAGTAGGAAGGATCTGAAGGTCTAGAGTTTGGTTGTTGATGTTAGGATGTAAGGCTTGGATATATAACGCTTTGAGTATAGGTAATCTCCTTGGGTCACTTTCTTTATCGAGTATGGTGGTGTGTTTCTCTAACTCGTTGCGTGTGAGGTGGGGGTGGTTGGGGGTGAGATAGTGGTCTTTGATGGCTCCAGCCTGAAGGTGAAGAGTTAACCGACGTGAAAGACGAGTCTGCGTCATGCCAATATAGGAATGAGGTCCACAGTCCTCATAATTACAGGTATGTTGGTAAATGACGTGATCGTCGGTCATCGGGCTCTTTATCTTGGTGGAAGCTGGTTTGTTGTGGAGAACGAGGTTGGAGGTCTTGGGGGATTTGTAATAAATTATTAATTTGATTTTGTTTTCCGGGACATATTATGTTCCAATAAGTCCGAGGAGGCGGGAGCCCCGGGATCATTGCCACTGCCCCGCACTACACTCACAACAACACTGCGGCCGTTAGAATTATCGGAGGTGAATGAGGTTGCCACCAACGGTTTTATCGTAGGGTAACTTATCGGACTTACTGAGCTCATATGACGCAAAATCGCGTCATAAACTTATTGGAGAGGTATAGAGATAAGTCCATATGACGCGATCGCGTCATATGAGTTTTTGGTTCACTCTTCCATATGACGCGATCGCGTCATATATGTCTGAGGGAGTTAATACAATTATCCAATGATAGCCAGAACTAATCAAAATAAAGGAAAAGTGTCCTTATTTTTTTTTTACCAGACGTAATTCCCGATAAGGAATTATAATAATATCTACACTAGGGGAGTTCAAAGAGTCATTATCAATTCAGCACTATCCCACAGCCCTCCTCTGGCCCTTCCCTAACCCCCTTTATTCCCCTACCAGACCAACATATACTGTATATTAAACAGTCCAGGAAAGACCTTTAGGACATTTTAGCCTCTCCACCTCCTGAGTCGAATGTAAATGTGTACTCTCTCTCTCTCTCTCTCTCTCTCTCTCTCTCTCTCTCTCATACACACACACGATTTCCGATTAGTCGCTTAACCCCGTCTGTACCGGTGACGTCCTTTTAATGCTATCATAGCTACATAAAGACGACTATATGAAGCTTATGGAGAATTTTTGGTAGGTAAAAGAGTTACAGTAACTGAGATGGTATGTAGCCTTTGAATTGCTAGACATCCTTCCTAAGCTGAGTAAAATCGCTAAATAGTTGCCAGAATATAATGAAAAGACCGTCACCGGTAAAGAAAGGGTTAATATAACTATTGTATGTATATACATTTAATAAGTGGGACTAAATAGTAGTACAGTGTAAGTGTTGCGTGTAGCGAAGTGTGGGTTGTGGACCATGTCAACAGACACCTGTAGCCAACTGACACGCAGACCAACACCGTCATGTACGATATATTGACTGTCAGGCACGGGATGTTCACACACACACACATACACACGGCCACAGGTACACTCTGAAACCATACTCTCTTGCCCACCTGCGTCGGGCCCGAGATATGTAGCGGATCCTTTCTGGACGGCAGCCCACTCTAACTATGACGAGGCCACAAACGCACGAACACATATTTTTCGAACCAATATAGGGTTAGCTCTCTGTATGTTATGTTTAATTATCTTGCTGTTGTCACGACACACACACGCAAGCATGTTTTGGATGTTTAAATAACAATATGTATATGTTTAGTGTACTATATTCCCTCCAATATCTACATACATTAATTAAGCAGGGGCATGACAAAATATCTCCATAGGTTTTCTGACTTTAAGAATCGAACAAAACACTTCCAAACCACCCAGTGAATGTACAGGTTGTGTGTGTGTGAGTGTGTGTGTGTGTGTGTGTGTGTGTGTGTGTGTGTATAGGATTGACCACTCAACACAGGGTCCGTCCGACTCAGAGGCCCTCAATGTATCTCTTTAGCACTATTTATCTACAGTGGTGTGTGGCTAGTCCATCCACTAACCTTCTTTACGCTTAAAGGGAAGGTACAGTAGTTGCTTTTTTACATCATGTATAGTCTCATTAGCTTTGATATCTTAAAGGTGGGGGTGCATGGGTTGAGATAAACATGGAATGATAATCGCCAAGATGTACATAATTATCTTGCAAAATGAAATGGCACTGAAATAATTATTAACAATGGTATAAAGAGTTTTGTGGATCGTCTCTACCGGGCATGTGACGTCACAGGAGTGTAAGTCCACCATCCAGTCCAGGATGAGGATACTGGTGTGACGTCACTATGACGTCACCGGCCTGGTATAGATCCGCAAAATCCTTTATACCATTGTTAATAATTATTTCAGTGACATTGCATTTTACAGGATAATTATATGCAGGTTGGCGATTAATTTTCCATGTTTACCTCAACCCATGCACCCCCACCTTTAAAATGTTCGTTTGGCGATTTTAAGACCTTTCACCCAATGATTTTGTCAATATAAATATCTTTGTGCCATTTAGGTGTCGATATTTTCCTGGCGAGCGATAGCGAACCTGAAATTCTAGGAGGAATCGGCCTTTGGCCGGGAAATTTTTCTACCGAAAACATGTACACATTTATCTCGAAGGAGGTCTTTGGGATGTTATAATATTTAAGCTTGATGGAGGTCTAGGGAGCAAATTAAAACTAATATTAAATCCGGTAATTATATCAAACAAATTACAAAAATAACGTCACCTTAAACTTGATGGAGGTCTAGCGAGGTTATTATGAAGTAAATATGTAAATACATATATAGACCATAAAATATACGATACCCACTTAACCAAAACAGGCTTTATACGAGCTACAATAATTGCCCAGGACCAACACCAACAACCCCTACATATACTTGACCTAGCACACCACCCCTACCATTATTATAGGCTTTATGCGAGCTACAATAATTGCCCTGGACCTACACCAACAACCCCTACATATACTTGACCTAGCACACCACCCCTACCATTATTATAGGCATTATGCGAGCTACAATAATTGCCCTGGACCTACACCAACAACCTCTACATATACTTGACCTAGCACACCACCCCTACCATTATTATAGGCATTATGCGAGCTACAATAATTGCCCTGGACCTACACCAACAACCCCTACATATACTTGACCTAGCACACCACCCCTACCATTATTATAGGCATTATGCGAGCTACAATAATTGCCCTGGACCTACACCAACAACCCCTACATATACTTGACCTAGCACACCACCCCTACCATTATTATAGGCATTATGCGAGCTACAATAATTGCCCTGGACCTACACCAACAACCCCTACATATACTTGACCTAGCACACCGACCCTACCATTATTATATAGTGGGTTGGGGAGCGGCAGGGGAGGAGGCAGATCAGTGAGTGGGAGAGAGTTAATTAGTTAACCTCCTTTTATAGGGTCAAGTTTATGTATACGGTCACGTCAAATAAGAACAAGTTATGTATATTAATACAAAATGATTCAACAATCCTCGCTTCTTGTAACTCTTATTAATATGTGACGTCTTTCCTTCTTGCTGGAAGTTTGCTCTTATTCAACCTCTCCCAAAGAAGGCTGTCTGCTCTCAACCCTCCAACCATCGTCCAATTGCTATCATTTCTTGCATCTCCAAAGTTTTGGAAACTATTCTTAACTCAAAATGTCTTAAGCATTTAATTTTCAATTATCTACTTTCGAATTGAGTCGTTTTTCGGGTCCCCCTTCTTCCTCATGTTTAGCGCCATTAGTTTCCAGATGTTATGATGTTCGGTGGATTAGTTTGGTGATTATAAAACCTTTCATCCCATTTCTTTATCAATATCAAGACCTTTTGTGTCATTTAGGTGTAATTTTTTTTCCTGGCGAGCAATTATTACGAGCCTATAATTTAAGAGAAAGCGGCCTTCGGCCAGCACACTTTTCTATGGAAAAATGTACAAATATATCTTGAAGGAGTGTCATGGGCAGTTTTTTTGTTATGCTTAATGGAGGTCTAGAGAGTAAACTAAAAAAATATTAAAGATACATAAATGAACAAATACATATGCCCATAAAGGCCGCTCTACTGGTTACTATCTCTTGAGCATTCCCCTTTTGGGACTTCAATGAGACTTTTTCTATTGCGCTAGACATATCGAAAGCCTTCGATAGAGTCTGGCACAGATCTCTAATTTTCAAACTACTCTCCAGTTTCTATCCCTCTATCTGTGCCTTCATCTCTAATTTCCTTTCAGACAATTCCATAGCTGCAATCGTGGATGTCCATCGCTCACTTCCCAAACCTAGCAACTCTGGTGTTCCTCAGGGTTCTGTCCTGTCTCCAATTCTCTTTCTGATATTCATTAATGATCTCCTCAACTGTACCTCCAGTCCTATCCACGCATGTGCTGACAACTCAACCTTACACTATTCAACTACTTTTTCACATCAAGCCAGCATGCAATCACTCCAAAACTCACGTAACAGGGCCATAGAACTCCTATCTTCTGATCTATCAATTATTTGTTATTGGTGCAGAGAAAATCTGTTACTTTCAACGCATCCAACGCCCAATTCCTCCCTCTATCTCTCCATCGCAATCTTCTACAAGACTATCAATTATTCTTCAACAATACACAAATCAACTCTTGATCTTCTTTCAATATTCTAGGCGTATCTTTTTCATCCAACATTTCTTGGAAAGATCATATTACCACTCTTACTAAAACAGCCCCCCAAAACTTAGGTGTGCTCAACCGTCTCTGTGGGTTCTTCACCCCCGCACAGCTTCTTGCTCTGTAAAGGGTTACAGTGCGCCCCTATATTGAGCATTGTTCTACTCTTCTCGAAAGAGTAGAGTCAAAAGCATTTTGACTCTTCAACTCACTTCCTCTTACTAGTTCTGTACAATCTCTTTCTACACACTGCAATGGTACATCTCTTTCACTCTTCTATCGCTATACAATGATCAGTGTTCTTCAGAGCTCTCTCAGTGCATACCGCCTTCTCTGCGGCGAGTGCGAAGCACCCGCCTTTCAACACAGTTCCACTCCTATTCTGTCCAATCGTCCAACCCAAGAATTGGCAAATGTTCTCAGTCTTTCTTCTACTCAACAAATGAACTATCAAACTCTTCCCCTCAATTAATCTTCCTTTCATCCTATGACTTAAACTGCTTTAAAAGCTTCGTAAGTCCAGTCATATTGTCCCCATCACCAC